>BQNB010006432.1:34848-97534 GCA_026074375.1 Tanacetum coccineum | reverse complement strand
CACACACACTAAACCAACTGCGCCCTTGGGACTTTTCCATTAGGGACTGGTTTCATTAAATATTTAAAGTCTCTTGGCCAGTTTGCTTATTCGAAGTAGTTTGCTTATTTTCTTCTTTTTCATTAAGCCATTTTACTAGTTTACATTTTTAATAGATTCAATCAGTCTTTAGTACTTTTCATAATTTTTCTAGAATTTTTAGAATTAGTTTAGTATTTTTAATTAATTTTCTATATTGAAATCGTTTTTAATTAATAATAAATAAAATAAAAACCAAAAAAATATAATTCTTTTTCTAAAAATTATTTTTAATCATTTTGGATTTTTAGAAATTAAATTTGCATTTTAGGGTTAGAATTTGATTTACTTGCTTAAATGTCGCGTTTTTTTTAATTCCCGTTAACTTTTTTACTTTAAATCTTTAATTGCCTTGTTTGTTTGCTTGCCTTAGTTGCTTTTGTGTTTAATTTCTTTTTAGAAGTAGAATCAAAATTCAAAATATTTGATATTCAAGCATCAAACGAAATACTTTTATGGAATTCAAATTCATCTCTTGTCGGGATACGACATCCGAGAGATACAATATTGTTTATCCTCAAGCAATTTTCTTATCAAACGGGATACTTACTATACTATAATTAGTTTGAGATATTTAGGATATATATTTAATTATATATAGACTATTTGGATCGAATCAGAAGCTCAAAAAGGTATTCATCAATGATAAAGATGTTTCAGGATATTGATAGAGAATACTTGGAGTCCCTCTGGAAGTTGGTTAAAGCTAAACATGAGAATACAAGGCCAAAGGAGGATTATGAAAGAGTGTTATGGGGAGATTTGAAAGTAATGTTTGAACCTGACATTAAAAGTGATGTATGGAGAAATCTACAAAGGTACAAAGTGACTGTTTGGAAGCTGTTTGATAATCGTGGAGTGCACTTTGTAAGGTTTAAAAATATACATATCTTTATGTTGGTTGAGAAAAGATATCCCCTTACACCAATAACAATCTCAAACATGCTGAACAAAAAGCTTTAAGCTGATCATTGGAATGAGATGTGCTATCAACTACTCAAGCTCGTGACAAAGCAGGAAAAGGGTCATTGAAGTGTTTGAATACATCCTCCTGGTAGTGATGAAGACTTTTAATGAAGAAACTTGAAGATTCGGAAGATAAACATCAAGTTTAGGGGAGGATTGTTGGGATTAAAAGACTTCAAGATGATTCTTAGAATTACTACTGCTCAGGTATATATTAGTGCTGTCAAGCATAACTTAGTACTGTTGGAGATACTAATGAAAATTATGCTAAGTAGTTAGTACTGGTAGTATAAAAGTTACTACTGCTAGTTACTACTGTTAGTATATATTACTACTGTTAGTATTAAGTTACTGCTGCTAGTAGAAGTTAAGACTGCTCAGAGATGAAGACTGAAAATATACTAAGTAGTTACTACTGCTAGTACAAAAGTTAGTACTGCTAGTGTATGTTAGTACTGCTAGAGTAAACTTCTAAGTAGTTAATGCTGCTTGTGCTCAGTTACAACTGCTGAGTGATTACAACTGCTGGAAGGTTTATGCTGACAGAGATAAGATCAAAAGCTTATCAGAGAAGAGATAAAGATTGATTGGAGAACAAGAATACTTACGAAGATAAGTATTAGTTATTTGTAAAGAAGATATGTATAACTTATTTGTTTAAGAGATTACGTTTGTTTATAGAAAAGATCATGATATCTTAGGAAATTATTGTAAGCCTTGTAGGACTCCTTGGTGTATAAAAGGAGGTCCTAGGGCATATTGTTAGATACAATTCATATACGATTTAGATATTCATAGCTTCAAGGTTGTAAACCCTAGTACTAGACAGAGTACTCGTATTATTGATCTTAATAATATTGAAGCTTTTTGTTACATCTTTGTTCATTCATATTTACTGTTATATTCATAGTTCTTCTAAATATTGAAGAGTAGATTTCGCATACTCTTTAATATACACACAAAGTTTCTACCATTGTTATTTTGGATTTATCCAAGGTAACAGACTCTTTACAAGCTAAAGAATAGATCTTGAGTTGGGATCAACAAAGAGTATACAATAAATAAAAGAAACTCATACCTCATTTCAGAATAGAAAAACACCTTTTAACTCGATAGTCTCCAAGTCCAACTATATGGCATTCTATCTCAAGGTCTCAACGTATACCTTGTGTTACTGCTGCAAAATCTCCTAGTTTTAACAAAATTGATAGGTCGTATTAAAGAGTGGTACAATTTGGGTCCATTAAAAAGGTCAGTAAGAAAAGTATAAGCTAGCTCAATTAAAAAAAAATTAAAAAAAGTTCAACTTTTTGGTGGATGATGACTTAGATGAAGAAGAAGCAATTAAGGTTACCGAAAAGAAAAACCTAGAAAATGACATTGTGGATGAAACTTTAGAGATTGACGAAATAGTCAATATTAAGGAATCTAGGAACTATCCATTAGAAAATGTCATAGGAAACCTCAACCAGAGAACCCTTAGATCACAAGCCCAAAACCAAAGTAACTTCTTTTGTTTTATATTTACTATAGAACCTAAGAATGTGAATGAAGCCTTAACGGATGATGTAACACCCCCAAAATGGGCCACAACGGAATATGATGTTTCGGGGGTATTACTTCATAGATCAATAGCACAAGATATGAGAACGACCTCTAAAAGAGTCGTTTAAAAACTGATACATTAGATTTCATAAATGGTTTGTTACAAAAGCCCATAGGCTTAAATTGTTCAACTTGAAAAGTAAAGATTTCACAACATAACAATATCCCAAAATGTAATGCACGTAAATCTTTATAGTGATATGACTTCAAAAGACGACCATCCAATGTACCCATGACTTGCACCTTATTGACCTGAGAAAACATGTTTAAACTGTCAACAATAATGTTGGTGAATTTATAGGTTTATAAATTAAATGAAGCGGATAGCAAGATTTCCCTGTAATAAAGCAACGAATACAATATCACAAAAATGTATTACGATATGCACTAAGCTCATGACACTGAAGCTAAACAATGTATGTATATCAAATACATATAAATGATGGTGCCCAATGTAGATGTTCAACCCGTAACATCTATGAGTCCGAAATGGTATACGTTCGTCGTTTCCGGCCAACCGGTAAACTAGCAAGTGCTACTTGCCCGAACGGGGATGTTAATTCCCAAATAGATCTATTCATAACATTCGCGCTTACAATCCAGTAATTAACAGTTCATGATGATGGGCATAGTGGGTTATAGCTACTTAGGCAAACTCGTAATATTTGAATTTAAAATGTACTTGCATCCATTTTGTAAAACAAACATGATCTCATCCCCGAGATTTGATAAATGATTAAAAGTGTAAGATGGGGACTATAAACTCACTTCAAGTAATGATAACGGAATAGCAAGGTAGTGGCACGAAAAACGATGCAAAAGCCTTTATCCGCAACCTAAGTAAAAATAATACATATTTACTAAGCAGAAAATAATAGACTACATACTTGCAATCTCGTCCCTAGTGTGTGCTTGAGCTCCATTTAAAATAATGATGTTTGAAAGTAAATTCTTATGTTAAAGTAGTCAACTTTATTGGGTCAATGCGTTCAAAATATAAACACGTAATTTACGATATTGGACTTTTGGAAACTAGGTCACAAATACTTTAAAATGTTAGTTTAGGTCAGCCCTTGATTTGGTCTCTAGGTGTGTCAATTAATTAGACAAAACGACGATGTTTACCTAATTGAATAAGTGAAATCTTAACTAAGTTTTACTATTTGACAACTTGGAATTTTACAATGAAATTTTGGATTCGTTATTTAACGGTAATGAAAACTAAAAAATACATTTGACATCTCGGCCACGTTATCTATAACTTTTGTCTTTTAAGTTTTGTCCAATGAGGTCGTTAAATAGGTTAAAAAAACATGGCTAAGGAGGTGTGTGTCGCGACTGGGTTCCAAAACAGAAAATAGAAATTTTGGCCAAGTATTTTTCAAGTGACTTTTGGCTGACTTTGTTCGCGGATTACAAACCCATTCCTCAATGTTAGGACAAGATAAAAACACCATTGTAAACTAGGCTAGATCTACTGTAATTTATGTTTTATAAGTTTAGTGGTTCGAGGTCGTTACCATGGCCAAAAACGAGTACAAAGTAAGGGGTGTCGCGACCCTATATGTTAACAGTTTTAATTTATTGAAACGTGACAGCAGCACTAACTTAAGGTCACATTTGCGAGTTCGTTACTGGATATTATGACAAACCAAAAGTACCTTTGAAAACTAGGCCAGGAGTACAACAATTCATTTCTTATAGGTTTTGCAATTTGAAGTCGTTATAGTGACTAAAAACGAGGCCAAAGTAAGGGGTATCGTCCATTCAGCCAACAATATTAACTTGGTCGAAACATGGCAGCAGTACTAACTTTATGATCAGTTTGCGAACTCATTACTCAACCGTTTTTGACGATTCGAATTTCTAAATAAAGCTCGCCATGTCAACTACAAAAAGCCCCTATGTGCTGACCTTATCTCCAAGTTTAATTGGGTCGAAACAAAGCCTAAAGTCGACCTAACAGGGCAGTTTTAAGATGGTGTAAAATGACAGATTTTCGCCTATCTTTGGGACCTTCTAACTTCGTCGTTACTTGACGAAAACTAGCGATTCCAGGGGCAAACGAATTTCTACATGTCCTATTTACGAAATAATCTAAATTCTATTTTTAGGCTCAACTTCTAGGGGTCGAATAATGTACACAAAAACTATCCATGTAACTTGCGATTTATACTAGTTACAACAGGCGTGTTTCTTTTCTTTTTATTCAATAACGTGTTCAAGCCATAAAATGGCTGGTCTTCTACACCTATATCCTTAGCGTAAACATGGCTCAAGTTTTATTAGTCACTTACAAGTTTTATGGGGTTTTTACCCGTTTATTTGCTACGCATCAGGAGGTGAACAAAATAGTTTTGTTTTTAGGGATTTTCAAGCACACTACTAATGACATATAGATCGCATATTAAGGATAAGTAATAAGGATAGATAGCTCACAAAAACGCAGAGATGAACGCGAAGAACTTGGCCCAAAGAAGTGATGAACGCACGAAGCTTTTTACCCCTTACGTATACACGAACCAAACACCCAAACAAATAATAAACTTGACTATTGCACCTTTTATGACCACGTACACAAACGTTGCTCGGTTGTCTTAGAGTTTTTAGGAACGAACCCAAAGAAACCTAATTAGGGTTTCTTGGAGTTTTTAGGGTTTATGAAGAATATGAATGGAGTGGTGTGGTTGTGTGTTGTATATGAGTCGAAACAAGAGTAGGAGGACTAGGAGAACCAAGATGAAGAGACTATGATTATAACTTTGGTTGTATTGTGTTATCTGTGTTTTCAAAAAAAGTATGCAGGGTTCTTTATGCACAAATGAGAGGGTAGGCATAGTGTTCATCTCTTGAGTCACGTTCTTTTGCTAATCCAAATAGGGTAAAGGATCTTTGGGGTTTATAAATGGTCAAGGCATAGTGTTTTAAAGGGGTTTACTGTTTGGAACGTGGAAGCAGGATCAAGAGAAGGGGCAACCAAGTTATCACGAGTGTGTTTAAGTTTTATAAAAAGGGGATTATGGGCTTTGTACATTGGGTAATAGGGTTATGGTAAGAATAGATTTTGTATCTCTTTACCCAATTTAAATGTATTTGCCCGTTTGTGGAGTTGAAGATGTACACACAAAATTTTTGTCTAGTTTGTAGGGATTTTATTTGTTTCTTGAATTGCCTAAGTAATTTTCTTATTGTGTACCATTTTAAACAAGTGTAGAAATTTAAAACTTGCTTGTTTACTCTTTAAAGTTAAACGCTAGATGGTGGTGAAAGGATAAAGATGATAAAACTTGATTTTTGGTTAACTAAGTCATAGAAACATTTTAACTAAAGTCTTTGGTTTAAACGTAGGCTTATTCACGATATTAAAAGCTTCGGTTAAGTTTTACTTATTAGGGTTTAACTAGGTGATTTAAAGTAAAAGTAAACATGTAAAAATATTATAAATAAAAAGAAAATGGAGTGATTGAAATCGTAATATGACTTGAAAAAACGTGGTGTTATAGTCTTCACATGTTAAATGAGCCTTGTCCTCAAGGCTTAAGACGCGGCACTTGACGATGGTGCGGTCTTGGTGAAGAGATGTGGGTATTTCTGCTTGAATTGATCCTCACATTCCCAGATTAAACTCCAGGACCACTTTAAGTAGTTCCATCTAACCTAATGATGGAAATGCGCCCACTTCCGACTTCATGTTTTATATCACGATCCATAACTTCTACTGGTTCTTCTACAAAGTGGAGCTTGTCATCAACACGTAGTTCTTCCAACGGAATCACAAGTGATTCATTGGATAGACACTTCTTCAGATTTGACACGTGGAACGTGTTATGAACTCGGCTTAATTGTTGTGGTAGCTCAAGTTTATAAGCAACCGTTTCGACTCTCTCGATCACCTTGAAAGGACCGACATACCTAGGGTTTAACTTCCTCCGTTTGCCAAAACGCACAACTCCTTTCCAACGTGAAACTTTTAACATGACCCTGTCACTAACTTGAAATACCATTGGCTTGTGTCTAATGTTTGCGTAGCTCTTCTATCGGTCACGAGCGGCCTAGATTCTGCTTTTGATTTGGATGATCTTCTCGGTGGTTTCATGAATTATTGCAGGACCAGTAAGCTGAGCATCTCCAAATTCTGCCCAACACACAGGTGATTGACACTTTCGTCCATACAGTGCCTTGAATGGTGCAACCTTTATGCTGGTATGGTAACTGTTGTTGTAGGAGAATTCCACTAACGGTAAATGTCTATCCCAATTCTTTCCAAAGTCTAACACGCAAGCGCGTAACATGTTTTCCAAAGTTTGGATAGTTCTTTCACTTTGACCGTCAGTTTCGGGATGATAGGCCGTACTCATGTCCAATCGGGTTCCCAAAGCCTTATGAAGTGCTTTCTAGAATAGTGATGTAAATTTGCCATCACGATTGGAGATGATAGAAATAGGCACGCCATGTCAGGTGACTACCTCCTTCATGTAAATCTTCATTAACCTTTCCATGGGGGTTTCCCTCATTGGTAGGAAGTGAGCAGATTTTATAAGACGATCAACGATCACCCAAATGGTATCATAACCGTTTATCGTCTTAGGGAGTTTAGTGACGAAATCCATGGTGATTTTCTCCCATTTCCATTCTGGAATCTTCGGTTGGACTAGTAAACCGGAAGGTTTTTGATGCTCTACTTTGACTTTAGAACAAGTCAGACACTTGCTAACATATGTGGTAATATTTGCCTTCATGTTATGCCACCAATACAACTGCTTTAAGTCTTGGTACATCTTGTCTGAACCCGGATAAATGGAATATTTTGACTTATGATACTCTTGCATGACTAGAGTCCTTAAGTCGCCGTAACACGGTAACCAACTTTTGTTGTTTAAACATAGAGTTACGTCCGCATGGGGTTTCAACCTTTCCTTTGTAAGGTCTTGTCGAAGTATACCTCCAACATCTTCAGCAGTGAGGTTTTCAAGTTTTAATGCTTCGATTTGAGCTTCTAGGATTTGTTTAGGGAGGTTCAAGCCAATAGTCATGACTAAGGCTCGGACCCTTAAAGGTTTAGACCATTTTTTCCTGCTCAAAGCATCAGCAACAATGTTTTCTTTCCCCGGGTGATAACGAATATCACAATCATAATTACTAAGCAACTCCAACCAACGCCGTTGCCTCATGTTCAACTCTTTTTGATCGAGGATATGTTGTAAACTCTTGTGGTCAGTAAATACGGTGCACCTTGTTCCGTATAAGTAATGTCTCCACATCTTAAGAGCGAACACCACAACTCTAAGTTCCAGATCATGAGTTGAGTAGTTTTTCTCATGGATCTTCAGTTGTCGAGAAGCATAGGCTATAACTTTCTCGTTTTGCATGAGCACGGCACCCAAACCCTTATGCGAAGCATCGCAATAAACAATGAAGTTTTTTGATCCTTTAGGCAAGGCTAGAATGGGTGCGCTACACAGCTTTTGTTTAATCAATTGAAATGCGGCTTCCTCCTTCTCTCCCCAGTCAAACTTCACATTCTTCTGAGTCAGCCTAGTCATTCACTTTGCGATATTGGAAAAGCCTTCAATGAATCTTCTGTAATAACCGACGAGTCCTAAAAATTGGCGAATCTCTGTTGGACTCTTAGGAGATGCCCAATCTTTAATCGACTCGATCTTTGCAGGATCTACATGAATGCCTTTGCTATCAATCACATGTCCGAGAAACTGTACTTTTGGAATCCAAAATTCACACTTGGAAAATTTTGCGTACAACTCATCTTTCTTAAGCAACTCCAAAATTAATTTGAGATGCTCTTCATGCTCTTCCTTGTTCTTTGAATAAATTAGTATATCATCGATAAAGACAATCATAAACTTATCCAAATAGGGTTTGCACACCCGATTCATGAGGTCCATAAATACCGCCTATGCGTTTGTCAAACCAAAAGGCATTACTTGAAATTCATAATGCCCATAACGCGTCCTAAACGTGGTCTTGGGAATGTCTTCTTCGCGAACTCTCAACTGATGGTAACTTGCTCGTAAGTCGATTTTCGAGTAGACACTCAACCCTTGAAGTTGATCGAACAAGTCATCAATTCTAGGAAGTGGATAACGGTTCTTCACCGTTAACTTGTTCAGCTCATGATAATCGATGCACATGCAAAATGATCTGTCTTTCTTCTTGACGAACAAGACCAAAGCTCCCCAGGGTGAAAAGCTAGGCCTTATAAATCCTTTATTGGAGAGTTCTTGAAGTTGTTCTGCCAATTCCTTCATTTTGGATGGTGCCAACCGATAAGGCGCCAGTGCTACAAGTGCATCACCTGGTACTAAATCAATTTGGAACTCTACTTGTCGAGCTGGTGGAATACCCGACAAGTCTTCAGGAAAACTTCAAGAAAGTCTTTGACAATCGGCACGTCCTCAAGTCGCTTCTCCTCTGACTTGTCTTTGTCTTACTTCGTGGTAATGTGTGCCAAAAATACATCAAATCCCTTTGACAAATACTCTTGTGCTTTAGTGCACGAAAAGATATTTAGTCGGGATTCTTCCCTTTGGTTTTTTCCATTGCCTTGAAAAATTAACATCTCCCTTCCGAACGGAACACGTACAATCTTCTCGTCACAGATGATCACTCCATGATACTTTGTTAACCAGTCCATCCCAATGATGACGTCAAAACTACCGAGTGGGACCGGCATCAAGTCGATGTTGAAACGATGATTCCTGAAGTTTAGAGTACAACCTTGAATTATGGTATTAAATCCTATGATTTTCCTATCGTCTAATTCTACGTCATAATGATTTTTTAATGTAGTGGGGGTAATGTTAATCTAGGCACTAAAGGTATTAGATACAAAGCTCCTATCCGCACCAGTATCAAACAAAATTGTAGCATAACGGTTGTTGAGGAGAAACGTACCCGTGATGACGTTAGAGTCCGGGCTAGCATCTCTTCCTCCCAAAGCATAAGCTTTTCCTTAAGTTGTGCCATTCCCGTTAGAATTCCCATAGTTCTTCAGTTTTGGGCAATTCTTCTTGATGTGGTCGGTGTTACCACATTCATAGCATAGTCCTGTCTTTTGATTCTTGTTGTTGTTGTTGTTGGTATTGACCCGATAATCAGTGGTAGTATGACCATACCTCTTGCATTTTCCACACTTTGGTGCACATTTCCCAGTGTGATGGTAATTGCACTTGGTGCACAAAGGTAGGTCCCTAGTATAAACCTTCTTTTCACCAGGGCCAGCAGTGTATGCCCTAGCTACATTTTGCTTCTTGTGGGGTTGTTGATGGTTTCTTGATGAATCGTCAGCCTTCCTTTTGTTGTCATTCTGCCTTTCTGCATAAGTGCGTAGTTTCTGATCCATTAAGTCGTTAGCCAACTCGATAGCATCATCAAGAGTTTTGGGTCTTGCAGACATGACATTCCCATGAATGTTATCAGGAAGTCCACTGATGTACTTCTCAACCATTTCGGTCTCATCAGCAAGAAATTTGGTGCACATCAAAGCTAGTTCTTGTAAACGCTGAGTATAGGCTGCAACATCGTTTCCCCTGTCCCTAAGATTCCACAGTTCAATTGCATGTTTCTTGATTTACTTTTTGGACAATATTTGTTCGTCAACTTCTTCTTGAAAGTTCCCCAAGTCATAGCATAGGCAGCATCATGACCTCATGTCCTCACATGACCATTCCACCAGGTTAGTGCAGCACCTAGCAAAGTGCAGGTAGCGAACTTCACTTGATTGTCAATGGCACAACTGTTAAATGTGAAATACCAATTCCATCTTTTTGAGCCATTAAGACAAGCCAACAACGTCTTTAGTTCCCTTGAAGTTTAAGGGTTGGCATTTCATGAAATCAGTGTAGAAACAGACACGTGCAGGTTGCACAGGCCTTCTAAGTCCTCCACCTAAATTATGGCTTGCATCATCCAGAGTATGGGTAGAGTTTCTTTGGATTGCCCGATCGATCATAGCTTGAATAGATTCTGGAGTCATGGCGTCGTTTGCTCCTTGTCTTGTTACATGCATGATTATACTAATCACAAGAATACAATGTATGTGAGATATAATTATAATGTCGATATAAATGGATATGATAATAATAATTACACCATAACACAATGGAGAATGAATAAAATGAAATCAACCATAACATAATACATCAACATTTCATAACATAATGTCGAATCGTACATGATTTGTTTGGACACAAAATGACCACAAATGATCTAGTACAGAAAATGAAAATACATCATAGAGTCTATTAGCTGGGAGTTACCCATAAAACTTAATAGACTATACAAGATAGCTATAAATGAAAAGTACAACTAACAGCTACTGCCGGTGTCCTCTACCATATCAATCTGAGCTCTAGCCTCTGGTACATGGGTACGCATCATCTGTCTGACTACATCATCCTCAGCTCTCTGGCGCTGCCACTCCATACGACTTATGTGAGTCTCTATTGTCTCAAGTCGCGCCAATAATGCCCTGTTCCGAGCCTCAGAACTAAGGTAAGCCTGGTGTACCTCATATAACTCTATGTCATAAGCAGTCCTTTGGCCTCTCACTACATTAATCTCGAGTCTATTGTCTTTGCGATCAGTCTGAGCGTCATGCAGCTGTGTATAGAAATCCTTACTCTTCTTCCTGCGAACCTGTGCCTGGTAGCTGACCCTCAAGTTAACTTCCTCAATGGAAGTCATCATCTTATGCTCAGAGGCCTGTAAAGCTCTAACATAACCAACATCATCTGCTCTGTCAGCAGCTCTAGCAATAGTCCGGGCATCATGACCAGGACTACGAATCAAACCTTGTCCTGCCTCAACAGTATTAACAAAATCATACTGACCTCTAGGTGTATGTCATCCTCGGGGATGTCTTCTCTCATACGGATCATGGCTGCCCTATGACCTTATGGTGCCTAATCATAGGCAGGGCTGGTGGGTGGTATAGGTGCAATAGCATGCTTAGCAATGCGTACCTCCATGGATGTTGACATGGGTGGCTCAAGTCTGACAGTCTTCCGTATCCTACGGAGTCGTGTCTGAGAAAATGAGACCCTAGTTTGAGGTGATCTAGGTGTAGGTGCAGACTCATCAGTCTCAAATGCCTCTGTATCCCCAGCTGAGGGAATAGGGTCAACAACAGGTACCATAGAAGAATCAGTCAGAGCTAGGTGCTCCTCCTCCTCGTCCTTAGTGGGCTCTTCATCCTCATCATCTGTATCATCATTATCTTCGTCATCCTTGGGCTCATGCTCTTCACTAGGATCCTCCTCGGGATCCTCATCGTCATCCTCCTCTCCATCCTCGGGTTCATCTGAATAATCAATAGAATCCTCATCAGTATCCTCCACTATCGAATTCGAGTCAGCAATGTATCCAGGGGACTCAGCAGTCGGTGAAGCATCATCAGCATAAGGCTGATCCTTGACCTGAATGTCATCATCTAATGGTGCATGGTACTCTGGGTGCTCTGGCTCCGAAACATATACTGGTACATGCTCATCTAACTCTATGGGGTCAGGTACATATGCAGGTGACAGTGGGTGTGCCTGCCCCTGTTGGGCCACCTCCTCATAGGGGTCTATCTCCGGAAGCTCGTCAGTATTCACGAGTGGAATACCACATGACGATGGTCCGTTTGAATCAGAAGATACAGACGTATAGGTAACAGCTGATGATGTGTATTTGTAACTATAATATAAACTTGTATAAGTATATTATATAGGACCATCGGTAATATACGTAATGTAATATAAATACGTATATAACCTATGTAAGCACTTAGTATACTCAACTAATGCTAAAATGATGCATGGCAAGTTAGTATGTATACTAGATGCACCACTACTTGTTTTATGTATGTCCCTTTGAAAACTTTGGAATGACATAATGTTTGAAAATGGTTATAGACCTAGCAAAAAAATTTGACCTGGTTCTCTATAACCTTGGCTCTGATACCAATCTATAACACCCCCAAAATGGGCCACAACGGAATATGATGTTCCGGGGGTATTACTTCATAGATCAATAGCACAAGATATGAGAACGACCTCTACAAGAGTTGTTTGAAAACTGATACATTGGATTTCATAAATGGTTCGTTACAAAAGCCCATAGCTACTTGGTTTAACGTGGAAAAGTAAGATTCACAACAAAAACAATATTCCAAAAGTAATAGCATGTAAAACCTTTAAGATAATAATGACTTCAAAAGACGACCAACCAATGATCCATGACTTTCACCTTATTTATCTAAGAAATCAGTTTAAACTGTCCCAACAATACAGTTAGTGAATTTATAGTGTTTATAATTTAATGAACGTAGAGCAAGATTACCCCTGTAAATAAAGTACAAATTAATATCACAAACAATTTATAACGAAATGCATCTAAGCTCATGACACTGCAGCTAAACAATAGTATGTTATAAGTCAAATACACATAAATGATGGTGCCCAAATTTAGATGTTACAACCCGTAACATTCATGATTTCAAATGGAAGAACATTCGTCATTCTGTGCCAACGCAGGTAAACTAAGCAAGGTGCTACTTGCCCGAGACGGGGTGTTTGTAAATCTTTATGATAATATGACTTCAAAAGACGACCATCCAATGTATCCATGACTTGCACCTTATTTATCTAAGAAATCATGTTTAAACTGTCAACAATAATGTTAGTGAATTTATAGGTTTATAATTTAATGAAGCGGAGAGCAAGATTTCTCTGTAATAAAGTAACAAATATAATATCACAAAAATGTATTATGAAATTCACTAAGCTCATGACACTGAAGCTAAACAATGTATGTATATCAAATACACATGAATGATGGTGCCCAATGTAGATGTTCAACCCGTAACATCTATGATTTCAAATGGTATACATTCGTCGTTTCTGGCCAACCGGTAAACTAGCAAGTTCTACTTGCCCGAACGGGGGTGTTAATCCCAAATAGATCTATTCATAACATTCACGCTCACATAATGCAATTAACAATTTCATGTATGCAATTAATAGTTCATGATGATGGGCATAGTGGGTTACAGCTACTTAGGCAAACTCATAATATTTGAATTAAAATATACTTGCATTCATTTTGTAAAATAAACATGATCTCATCCCCGAGATTTGATAAATGATTAAAAAATATAAAATGGGGAGTATAAACTCACATCAAGTAATGATAACGAATAAGGAATTGGTGTGAAACGAATGAAAATGATGCATAGGACCTTTATCCGCAACCTATGGAAAAATAATACATATTTACTAAACGAAAAAATAATAAGCTAAATACTTGCAATTCTCGTCCCTATTTGAAAACAATTTCTCGTTTTAAAATGATCAACTTTATTGGGTCAACGTGGTCAGAATATGAGTACATAATTTACGACTTCGGACTTTTAGAAAACTAGGTCACATATACTCTAAAATATTAGTTTAGGTCAGCCCTTGGTTTAGTCTCTAAGTGTATATATTATCAAGTTTTAATATTTGAGTACTTGTAGTTTTACAATGTAATTACGAATTTGTTAGTTAACGATAATGATAACTAAAATATATTTAAAAACTTGACCATGTCGTCTACAACTTTTGTTAAATAAGTCGTGTCCAAAAAGGTCGTTTAACGAGTTAAAAATAAGGCTAAACATACGCGTGTCCCTAGGACAGTTTTTACACTTACAAAAATAAAGGGTTATTTCAGCATGTATCGTTTGCGTGGTAAGAGTTTTGGGCTCAAATTGCGACCTCGTTACACAACATTAGGACGAAAGAAAAATACCTTAATAGACTAGGACCTACTGGCTACAATTCATCTTTTATAACTTTTGTGTGTCGGGGTCGTTAACTGGGTCAAAATAGGTCGAAAGATGGGTGTAGCTCGTGGGCATACCTGACCTGTTGCACACCGGGTGTTCGACAGATTGTCGACACTTGTGACGAACAGCCAAATGCACACGCGTTTTGTGAGCAAGTTGTTCAACGAAAAAGGGTGATTTTTGTTCTAACTTAAAGTTGATACTTCAGGCTTTGTTTATCATTATTTGGTTCGTTATTTCTTTTAGTAAATTCGACACAATAATTCAAAGAAAAGTACTCGCTTGCTGTTTTACAAAAAGGGGCAAAGTGGCAGTTTTACACGTCTAACTTTGAGACCTTATAACTTCCTATTTACTTGATGAAAATTAGTGATTCCATGGGCAAAATACTTGTTACATGTCCTAATTTCGAAATAAACAAAGTTCGTTTTATATGCTCCATGTCTAGAGGCCGAATAATGTACATAAAATTATGGGTGTGGGCTGCGTTTTATACCAACAATTCATATGCGTTTTCTTTTCATATTTAACCAACGCGTCTAAGCTACTAATGGGCTGAGTTCTACACTTAATACCCTAGCATAAACATGGCTCATAACTTATTAGTCACTTTACAAGTTTTATAGAAGTTTTCACTGCTATTCGAGTGGTATATCAGAAAGTAACCAAAACCGTTTTGTTTTTAAAGAATTTCAAGCACATAACTATGACATATGAATTTTATATATAAAAGATAATTAGCAAAGAAGGATTGCTCACAAAGCTCAAGGACAAACGTGTAGGAGACTAGACTCAACGACGATGATGAATACTCGACCCCTTTATCCTTCACGTAAGCAAAACCGAATACCCAAACCAATGAATTTTTTTTTCACTACCGTTTGCACTCCTATGGTCACGAACCCACCCCTTCTTGCTGCCTTAAGGAGGACGACTAACAAGGGAACGAAACATTAATGAAACTAGTTAGGGTTTCGTTGAAGATATTAGGGTTTCTAGGGTTTATGGAGATAATGAAGGTGTAAGGATTGTGTGTGTATGTCGAAATCAGAAGTAGGAGGACAAGGAAAACCAAAGATGAGGAGAGGGTATGATGAATATGGAAGTTGTGTTGTGTTCTCTGTGTTTGTAAGTCTCCTTATACCCACAAAGGATGCAGGCTTAGTGTTTCCAATAGGAGTCACGTTCTAATGTAAATCCAAATGGGGTAAAGGATTTTTGGCACTTCACTCGGTCAATGTACAGTATATAAAAGATAGTTACTGTGTTATGCGTGTAAGCAAAACCTAGAGGATAGCAGGCTATATATCACGAGTGGGTGTGGGTTTTTGAGAAAAGAGATAATGGGCTTTATTCGTTGGGTATAGAGTTAAATTAAGGATAGGATTTTGTGTATCATTATCTAATTTAACATTCACAGCTTTGATGAAATTTGGAGGGGGAGTATATACAAAAATTTTGTCTATCTTTTAGGAAGTTAAATTATTTTCTTGTACTATGTTTATTAATTAAGGACTTCCATTGTTTGCATCATTTGAAAATCAAGAAAGAAATAGAAGTCTAGTCCAAATTTACTTATTAGAATTAATACTAAGTGGTGAAATGATAACATGTATATATGCTTATGATTAATGTTACTAGAGTTCTTTAGCTCACGTAGTATTATTCGCGTTAATAAGAAGTCATAGGTTAAATTTTACTTATTAAGGTTTAACTAGTCGATTTAAAATAAGGGTAAACACGTAAAAAATGTTATAATTAGAAAGAAAATAGAGTTATTGAAATTGTAATGAGACCTGAAAACACGGGGTGTTATAGTGAAACTTGATGAATTAGGAGGAATTCTAAAGAACAAGGCTTTTTTGGTTGCTTGTGGTTACCATCAAGAAGAGGGAATTGATTTTGTGGAATCTTTTGCTCCAGTGGCTAGACTTGATGCTATTCGAATTTTCCTCGCATATGTTGCTTACATGAATATGATCGTCTACCAAATGGATGTTAAGAAGGCATTCTTGAACGACATTCTGCGCAAAGAAGTTTATATCAGCCAACCGGACGGGTTTATGGATCAAGACAATCCGAATCATGTGTACAAGCTTAAAAAGGCTCTTTAAGGGTTTAAACAAGCTCCTCGCGCGTTGTACGATTTATTGTCGAAGTTTCTACTCTCTCAGGAATTCTCTAAAGGAACCATGGATCCCACATTGTTCATTAGAAGAAAAGGCAAAGATATTCTCCTGGTACAAATCTATGTTGATGATATAATCTTTACGTCTACTACACCTGAACTATGTGACCAATTTTCAAAAATAATGTGTTCAAAATTTAAGATGTCAATGATGGGCAAAATAATTTTTTTTAGGACTATAGATTTTACAAAGTCCCAAAGGCATCTTTATAAACCAGTCTAAATATGCTCTAGAATCTTTGAAAAAATATGGTATGGAATCTTGTGAACCCGTGGATACTCCCATGGTACTGGATGAAGATACATAAGAGAAAGTCGTTGTCCCTACACACTATCGTGGAATGGTGGGCACCCTTATGTATCTCACTGCCAGTAGACCAGACCTTATATTTGCTGTATGCATGTGTGCCCGGTATCAGGCAAAGCCTACCGAAAAGCACTTACATGCTATAAAAAAATCTTTAAATACCTAAGAGGAACCGTTAATAGGGGACTTTGGTATCCAAAGGATTCTTCTATTGCTCTAACAGCTTATGTAGACGCTGATCATACAGGTTGCCAAGATACTAGACGAAGTACATCTGGATGTATGCAATTATTAGGAGACATACTAATTAGTTGGTCATCAAAAAGGCAGAAAAGCGCTGTGATATCTAGTACGGAAGCTGAATATATAGCCTTGTCTGGCTGTTGTGCTCAAGTCCTTTGGATGAGATCATAGCTTACTGACTATGGCATTGGATTCAATAAAACTCCAATGTACTGTGATAACAAAACCACTATTGCCTTATGCTGCAACAATGTTCAACACTCTCGATCAAAACATATTGACATTAGATTCCACTTCATAAAAGAGCAAGTTAAGAACGGAGTAGTATAGCTTTACTTTGTCAACACGAAGTATCAGTTAGCGGACATTTTCACTAAATCCCTTGTGTAAAACCCCGTATTTAAGGTCACTACTTAATTTGAATTTATAATTAATTTTTAAATTTTAAATAATTCGTTTTATTATCTTAATCGATTTTTATTAAAATTGTCGATTTTAAAAACCCTCTTGAATCCTACAATTTAATTTATCCGTTTTTATAATCGAGAAATCAACAACTCCGTATTCGGGCCTTGAGTGCCTAATTATTTTTGTTTTTATAATAAATGTCTTTCTTGTGTTTTAAATTGCACCCGAGACGAAAATTACGGTTTTGGAAAAAGTATCAGACTAGGAAAGGTAATAAGGCCCGAGGTTAATAGGTATTATTAGTTAGACAAAAATGGGCCAAAGCCCTGTCTCCTTTCCCCTTGGTTTGGCAGCCCATCACCAAGCCCACTCTCTATACATTTTTTTTAGAAACCAATCCCATTGTGACAACCATGACTTGAGTAAGTTAGTCAAACTATTAGTGTTGACTTATGGATCTGTTGCAATGTCTAAGATATGTGTTATATGTGTTTATACGTGTCTTATGTGTTTTTGTGGGTTATGTGAGATTTGATAATCGATCCATTGAGCGTGATCGTCTCATTGAGATTGGATTTGTGTTGGATTTTGTGGAGTTCATTTCGTTCACTTTTAGTGACAAGGAAATGATTTTGGTGATTGAAGCGGTTTCGCGTTAATTGTGTAAGTAATTATACGTATATGTATTTATGTGTTAGTAATATTAGGATGAGATTAGGTTTTAGTGGTAAGGATATGAAAGAAATGAAATTTCTATTTTTGGAATGTTAGGTTTAATAAAAATGAAAAGTTAATTATTTTTAAAACTCTAGTGAATTGCGTTTACGGAAAAAGGTATGCACAAATAAGCTTAGGTTTTTATAAAACTTTAGGTAATGTTAATAATTAAGTAATTAATTAATAAATAAAATAAAAAAAGGAAAAGATGCCATTCGGCCGGATAAGGGAAAGAAAAGAAAAAAAAGAGTTTTAAAAGGAAACAAACTCTAATTAGATCTTATATATAATTAATTGGGGACCTATAAATACAAAATAAAATCTCAAACCCTCCCCCCTTGTGAGTTCGGTCGATCAAAGAAGAAAAAAAGAGGAAAAAAATTATGGTTTTGCTTTTGTGAAGAAATCAAGCTCTAATGTAAGTTTTAATTAATCCATGTTAGTTATTAATTTTAAATCATGTAATAATTAATATGGTGAATAATTAGGGTTCATTAAGATCAGTAATTAATGATATAATAATCAGGTTATAATGATTAGGGTTTAATTAGAAGCTTATGGATGTAATTGGTTAAACTTAATTCGCGTTATAATTTGATTTGTATTGAGGCAGAATTAGGGTTGTGTTTTTCGGCCATTATCTCAATGATGGTAATAGCTTTTGTCAAGTTTCCGATGTCTATAACGTATCTCAGAGAGTCTAGTTTTCAGAACATCCAGCCTCGAAGGCTTTTGACGTCGGGAAGTCATTCAAACGTTGGTTGTAAGAAAGGTTGTCAAAGCAGTAAATACGGTTCAGATTTAGGTCAGATTACGAGGTATAAACCCCCACATAAAATTCTAATTTAGCTTATTCCTTCTATAGAAGTTTAGTTATATGTGTCTATTAGAAATAGCCCAAAGGAGAGCTTCTGATTTGGTGTCTAAGTATGATTTTTAAGTCTAAACATTTTAGTGTGCAATCAGATCCGAATTAGGACTGTTTTAAAGTTTGATTTTCTTCAACAGAGTACCTCGATCTAGTCCGTAGTCCCCTAGCAGACGAACCATCAACCTATCAACATTACATCGCAATCGGGACGAAATGCAGACCTTCGAACATCAGTAGTTGTTTTCTCTTCCCTTTGTGGCACCGATCTACAGATCAATAAGTCCACTTACAGTGACTTACATAAGATCTTGTCACGTCATTCTAAAACACATATGGAGGCACAAATAGCTTCTTCTTGCGACTCCTGAGTTCGAACCGATTCTATTCCAGCGTGAGGTGCCACACTTCTGAGGCGCGTGACAAACTCGACTCTTCGTTATACAAAGATCTCTATTATGCCTACACAGCGAACAGCTCAATCCATCTAACACATCCACATATACACTATACGACACTACCAATCTACATGCAACTAGTTTTCTTAAGACCCAATTCAACGATTCTAAACATTCTTACGATGAACAAGAGAAATGCACATGATCTACATCAGTAACAACTTGATTGTGACATACCTTGGTCAAGTCGATTATACACAGGTATCATTGCGTGTTTCTTACACAGAGAGCCTGTAGCAAGGTTGTCTCGCACATAGCAGATGGAACTCCGAGTCGTGAGTAACAGATCACTGTGGGTTAATGCTACAAGGCAGCACTTGACATCAGGTTGATACCTGATTCAGATGACTGTCAGATCTTAGATAGTTAGATCTTCAAGGAACCAATATAATAGACACTGAGGGTAAGGACCATCATCGAGATTCTCATCATCAAAAAAGTGTAGCAATATATTATGACTCAGGTCATTTACTAAACAGACTTAATTCGGGTCTAAGAAAGGGCTTAATGTTACACACATTAGGTTTCTCTAATTACACACACATGATGATTCTGTATTTTCAAGCTAATCATTATGATCTAGTCATTAAAATGCTATAGACTCAAAAACAAGATATTAGTCTAACAGTTAGGGTAGAACTGATTCTCTAGACAGAGTCTCGCATAAAACGTTAGTCACACATCTGACGCCGATGGGGATTCTTCATGAAACTTTTGTCACAGCACATCCGTTTGAACCTTCTATATATCTAACTACATTTGATCTCATTTCTTATTAAGTTTCTTTAGTCTAAGTACTACAGATTCATACACAAAGGTCTGGAGAAACAGAGAGATGTTGGTTCTAAGTTCTAACTCATTAGATCCACTATCATATGGTCTACTCTATACTAGGAAAGTCACGATTACATCTATCACTACACACATCAGTCGAAACTTGTCAGACATAAAAAGATGTGCTGCACACAGTATAAACATCATGGGGTCTCGTTAGTGATACAATTATCACTATCTTAATAGGCACTTGTTCTCTCAACATATTAATTTATTTACTCTTGCGAGATTCTACTTAGATCTACATGCTGATCACACTCATTTGACTAGGCAGCGAGCTATCGAATCTATTCTATATTATCACGAGCCACAATGTAGAAGGGCCTGTGAATTGGCTACGTGCATAGTGTGCAACTTAGGCCGAATTAATTCATTATGAGGAGGATAAATCAGATCATGGTGATATCTGGTTACAGAGTGCACAGTTTCACAACATCAGTCAAGTGCTCATCACAATGAGCACAGCTAACTCCACTAAAAGTATGAGGATGTATGGACAGTGGTGAATATCGCATCTGTTTATAATAGCACATTGACTGTTTAACGAGACTGTCACACAGAGAGCTCGGTCAGGTAAGGTGTAGTTTTATCTGATAATTTATTGGGATTAATGCATATGATTATGTGGAGGTGTGATCTCATTCACACAGAGCAGTGTCATTAGTGTAGGGGGGGGGCAAGCACAGGATACTAGAGGGGTAGGGAGCAGATTGTTACGATGTCGATTTACATTTTGTGGTGACTTCTATGTCACACTCTAGTTCGACAACTGAGCTTAGTGGAGTGGATATGGATACAGACTGGGTGATATTGCAACAGGTTTCAAGTTTCTAGAAGGAGTAGGTATGGCATTTAATTGTCAAATTTAAACAATTGTTAGACGTATGGATTGGGACACACAGAGAGGTATCATTTTAAAGGAATTTGATAGTGATTTATGTATGACACAGCGATATAGGAAGATCATTGTCACAGAGTGGGTGGCGCGGATTTGGGGTTGGGTTCACTGTTTACGGGCACTATGTAGAATACGAGACCACGATATGTTAGGGGGCATCATTTTTGCGAGCAGGTGTACTCTCGGGCGCATCTGATGTTTGAGACGGATAAGCACATAAATATAATGGGGGATTGTATTTTCTGCAGGTGGTAGTGGGATTTATGGTCTGAGGAGTGTGGTCACTCTTACACATGGTGTATTTTGGGAGACAGAACACACTCGTCAGATCTCTCGAGATATTTTAAGTGAGGGAAGTGGCGTGTGGTGATAAAGTATGTAGTAGGTCAAGGAGATGTAGAGGAAGGAAGCGCATTGATGTAGGTGGGAGCAGGGGGGGTGTGATACAGGTTACATGTGATATATCAGTGTGAGGGGTACACTTGAGAGAGTTGTCTGCTTCACGGCTACATGGTCTCATCACGTCACTGAGAAGTATACACACATGGGATTGGACACCACACATTGTCAGGATAGGCACAGAGTGATGCGGAGCTGTCTGTGCTGTAAGAGTAGTTTTGACTTGTGTTACATCGGTGCACACATTATGCACTAGGAGTCATATCTGTGGACAATCTGGGGGTCATCACATTTATGAGGTAACACTCGCGGGATCTAGGTGATTACTGGATATGTATGGGGGTTGAAGACAGTGCGGATGGTGTGTGACAGGTCATTTGGAGGTCAGTTGGACTTTGGATCTATAATGAGTGGGAGCAATTTAGTGGACTGAGCGGTGGGTGTACGCTGGTACACTCTTTGTTGACACATGAGCCTATTGTGGTATTACATAGGGACATAATTTAGGTGGTATTAGAACGATGGGGAGTGGTATGAGTTTTTATAGATGGTGAGGTTATCTGGCCACAGTATATTCGCATGTACATGAGCACATTGATCGGATTGTAGTTAATTAGGGGTTGATGTATGGGGACATTTGGATACTGGAATATTAATTGTTAGTACATTGGGGAGAGTATCTGAGCGGACGAGAGTAGCAGCAGAGACTCTTTGGTGGGAGGATAGATATCATAGATGACACATCTCTTAAATAAAGGGTGAGAAGATACAGGCACAAGAACTAGACACTAGGCACAGATCTTCGGAGTTTTTGGTACACCTCTATCTGGAGATGAGTGATGATCTAGTGAGTTAGTTGTGAGGAGTCAACTCTATTAGGGAGTGGTCCATAGATGGTGGGGTAGGATCATCTAATATTTCGGATGGTCTTGGAGATTTTTCTTTGGATATATTAGTAGGAGTTGAGTTCAAGTATATGTGTGATGATGAGACGATAGTGTCTGAGTGTTGGGATTGCAGTTTAGGGTCTAGTCTGTACATTTATGAGTTTGTTTGGGTATAATTAGGTGGTAGGTTTTTTGGGGGGTAGATGGAAGTTAGTATGGGATGGATGGATGGAAATGGGGGTTGGTTAGTTTTGGGTAGGTTTGTTGGGGAAAAATTGAGGGTGTTTTGGGGGATGGATGTAATGGGAGAGGGGGGTTTAGGGTAAGATGATTAAGATATATTTGGGGTAAAGGGGGGGGGTAGAGTGTTAGGGGTGGGAGTTTTGGAGGGTTGAGGAATTAAGGGGGGGAAGGGTGATGTTTGATTTTGAAGGTTGGATGTGGGTATGGTGGGGAGGGATAAGAATGTTTGTTGGGGGTGGAGTGGGTATTTTTGAATGGAAAGAAAAGGGAAAGGGGTTATTTGTGAAGTAGGTTTGGTAATTGGGATGGTAAGGAGTGGGAATTTTATGGGGGTGGGAGGTTGTTGGAATAGAAGTATTTTTGGTAATGAAATCTATTGATTGAGTGGAGTTTTTATGGTGTAATAGTGTGTTGTTTGAGATTTAGGGGACACCAGTAACTCTTTATATTTTTAAAAAGGTAATGGACAAAAAATGGGGGTTATACCCCGTTTTCCAACTTATTGCAAAAAGTGACTAGTTTTGGTAAATCGGCCGTATCTCGCTCATCCGGAGGAGATACGGCTCTATCCAATTAACCACATATACCTTAAACACATGCCTACATCATTATCAAATTTCCCAGGTACCTTATTACCAAAAATAATTCGTAATCAACCCGTTTAGCTACTGAAGTGAAAACAGTCCCATAACCCTTTCCAAAAATCAATCCAAACCTCATTTTATTTCATAATAACACACACAAAATCAAGTTCACCATTTCATGCCCCAAAAAACCTAATACACTAAAAAGCATAAACTAATTATTAAACACAACACATTAAAAATTAAATATACAAATCCACATTATTATCCAGAACCAAACCTTCCATTTTCATGAATTTACAAAATAAGAAAGTTCGAGAACAAGAGATAAAAAGGCGTAAACAATTAAACAGGAGAGACTAAAGGGCCTATACAAAAGTAAAATAAAGATTTATACTAGTAAATCAAACTAAAATACCCTTCCTTGTGTTGGCTGAAATCGAACCAAGTTAAGCCCCAATACTTAACAACTTTATAAACCTTCCTCTAACAATGCGGTAACACTCTTCTAATAGCATCCCAAACACGACACCCTTAAGAAACTCAAGAAAACAACCCCTAAAACCCTTCCAAAATCTATATTAAGAGTAAATTACACCAAAACATTTGCAAGAGGCAAAAGGATGGTGTTAATATGCCTAAAAGGAAGAGTTGAATAAATTCTGTGAGATTGGTGAGTGGTGATGGTACAATTTGGCGAATTTGGGATGGAAGAAGGAAGAGAAGGATTTTTGAAAGTTAGATTGGTGTTATTTTGCATGTTATGGAGAAGTGAATAGAATGATTAAGGTTTTAGAGGAAGAATGAAATATGTTGGTTGTTGGCATAGAGCAAAACCGTACGGCCTAGGGCCTCGCGGGGTTTGCAAAAATATATATATAATTTTATTTCTATAGTTATAATTTTTAATTTAAAGTAGATATAGTAAAGTATAGAATAAATCAAATGTAAGCGGTTAAGTGTTAGAAATGCAGTAGTATAGCAAGAATTTAGGTAACACGCGAAATGTCACAATGAAAAATCTTGAAATAATGAGGAAAATAATAATCAATCTGTATCGAGGGGATATTAGTAAGATTATTATTAAACTTACTATGATGCGAAAGGGACTGTATGCGGTAATTGAATTACGAAATAGATTTCTAAATACGGCTATTACGCAAAGCTAAAAACGGGAAACGTCTCTGGATGACTCTAACCTCTCTCGCTGGTAGCACACACGTGCTCACTCTTTAACATCTCGATGAGCGAACGGCAGCTTAAACACGAAACAAAAAATATCTATCTATCTATCGAGACGAATACCACGTATAGGCGTAAAGCAAGTGTGTGAACGCGCGTCACTGAACACGCGATGTCAAACGGAAGCTATTAATTGACAATCACAGAACAGCGCGACAAATTAGATTGCGCGACTCTTTAGACAGACGAGATTCCTCTCCCAGTATGCAGTTTGATTACTACGCCACACCATAACACGAGACATTAAGCACTTACAATGCCCAACCAATCACAGCGATAAGGACACTTCAAGAAAATCACGGACCAACAAATTCAAGACTTTGCACTCGACTAAATAGACACAGTATCACCTCACAATCAGACAACAACAACAATACTTATCGTCTCAGCTACACTCGACCTTCCGATTCATCCCAAAATTATTCACTACTCTGAACAACACCACCAACACCAGCAGATCTCACACATAAACCGGACGGGACGTCTACACAACACTGAGGGTTTACACACACTTCTATGAGGAATCTCTTACCGAACTCGATGAACACGATATGATTTACAAAAGCCACAACGATTCAACGCTCTATCGTGTCCGCGCGCGATCTACAGGAAAAGGCACAGACCACACCGCATGCATACTACAATCACAATCACACTACATTGCTCTCGCGACAAACACTAGCCGCGAGCATAACGTAGACAAACCAGAGCGACGTCTGCACTGTCTCCAATTCTATAGTAGACACCATCGTCCAATAACCTAGACCACCCCTGCGTACCACAGCATCACTCCAAATCGTGCAGCTATCGTCACATCAACGTCTAACAGCTAACAGACGCAATTGTTACCGCATCTTGGAGCAGTCACAAATGACTCGATCTTGATGTTAGAATTTGTGTCCTTATAGCTCTCTCACACGCGCACAGAGTCTATGTTCGTTCAGCTGGCTTACTATTGATGCGACAAAACACATGGTTTGCTCTCTAACAAAATCCCTATCATTTCGCCAAGTTTACAGGTCAAACATAGTGTGGAGTATCATATTCTATATGTTCACTACATATCCTTACACAGACAGAATATGTCACATCGTTACAATCTGGATAGTTTAGTCAGACGGGCTGTTAGATTTTACTCGCGCAGTGTAATTGATATTGGTGATGTTGGAGGTGACACAGACATAGAGATTGGTTGTTCTTTGTCTCGGCGCAAACTCACTGCCGAGAGGAAACTTACTAGAGAGTCACTAAATTTTCTCTATACTTAACTAGCATATGAGATACGAGCGACAAGAGATCGACTCAATTATCCACACGGTAGTAAAATAGAATTCGTTCACAAGCGCTTAAGTTACATCGAGTGGGACTAGACTGACGTGTTGGTGTGGTGATGCGCGTGTGGACATATGTTGTTGGGCTCGAACAGAGTTGCGGAACTACATCGAACAAGAGTTGATGATAACAGCGAGCAGGTGTGCTGACTGAATTTCTCACAGTAGATCGATATCACACATGTTACTATAGTTATGTTATGTCCTGAGAGTGTATCGGTATATTGAGCTGCGAGGTCAACGAGGATGGTTCACTTGTGCAGTATAGCGCGGGGAGACAGAGACTCGCGATGAGCTGTAGAGCGCTTCGAATTCAGATAGGCGTATGATTGTCAGTGTGAGTAGATATATGTAATGTCGTTGTAAATATGAACTCTAACGGAAGAGATTGATAGACGTGACGAGTGAGAGTGAGTCAAATTGTGCGAGTCTTCAAATCTGAATTCACAGCTGTACTCTTTGGAATGCGAAACATTAAGAAAGATTCAAGGACGTGCATCGTACTTCAGAAGATCAAGTGGATGATAAGTGGATGCGTAGTAAATCGACGAGTCTGGGTAAGCTGAGACACAGGTTAGAGCATTGTGTGTGTGGGTTTTTGGAAAGGGAGAGAGAACCAAGTATGCTAGTTGTATACTGATCGAGCGTGCGATTGTTGTGTCCAATGGATTCTAAGAGACACATTACTCCTCGAGGCTTGTCAGTGGTGATGAGCGCTGTGTCACAGGCCGAGGTGATGGGAGACATTCAATTGGCTAGGTCTCTCTATTGACCAGCGAGTAGCTAAGCGAATACTTTCTCGCTATCCTACATGCAGGCTAGGAAAGCAACGTTAAATATACATAGTAAAATTCATCACTACACTGAACTCGTCTAGAGGTTCAGGAAGTAAAAGAGCTTAACACTAGCGATGGAGTTGAGACGCCGTAGACGATCAGAGAGTGAAACTAAATCGCTCTTACCTTGAGAACGGGATGTTAGTAATATAGACTTCATCAACTGCTCAGTTTCACTTTTTCACTGTAATCAAGATATTGTGCTGATGTATAGGAGAGTTGGACTCACATGAGAGTAGTTTATTGTCTCAAGACAAACCACACCCCTCACATCACAGACTTCTCCTGAGTGGGGTGATATGCGGCATAAGTGGAGACATGAATAGTGAGACACATGGATACATAGACACACCACACATGAGTTGTAAGCGAGACAGAACCAAAGGATTCGGAACACCCCAGCGACACAAGACGAAGCTCAGGTGCAGTTAACTAAAGGGATTAGTACGCACTAAGGGTCAGTAGGCAAATCACTAGGAGCATAAGGGGAAGGAGTGTGGCACACTGTGCATCTATAGTGTGTAATACATTAGGATTATGAGAGGACATATCTTTTTTTGTACTACAATATGTATCATGACATGTTTAACACGATTCTAAATCTTGATTGAACAGTGACGAGTGGAGTCGAGTCTATAGGTTGTGCTATAGAGCATTTAAGTAAGGATGTTGAGAGGAGTCAAGACGACTTCTATGTGCACTACAGGACGAGTGTGTGGGAACACGCGCTACACTAGTCATTCTCATAGTAAGAACAACTGAGTGTTGCGGGTGGTAGCACACAGCATGAAAAGAGTGTGTTATCGTAGATATTTCAGGTTACCATACTTGCATTTGGTTCGGGTACGATAGAGGACTATGTGGAGTGAGAAGTGGGTCTAAAGACATTAGGATATGACTACTGTGATTTTCATCGTCATCTTAGGTATGGGGTCTATACGGAAATGTGATAGGCGATTGGATTAACAAGGGTATTGTAGGTTGGGTAGGTAGAGAGGTGGTGTGGTACAAGAGTACAATAGCTGACATGGTAGCGAGCAAGAGTGAGTGATTGGGGGAAAGGCTCTCTTAGTAGTGTGATTCTTACACGTCTGTAGGGGTATTATTATTATTGTCTATGGACAGGATAGTAAACAGTTCTGACGAGTCTGGACTGATGCAGAATGATTAATTGGTTCCATATATATCACATGTACGAGGAGAGAGACATTGAGGTGTCGGAGTGAGTTCTTCTTGATATGATTGGGAGTGGGTGATGTGAGGCAGTGTAGAGGGAGAGGGTGTCTCAGAGTGGTCGTAGGAGTTGCGTGCATACTGTGTAGAGCATCATTGATTCCGAACAGTAGTGATTGATTGGAATATTGTATTATGTGATTTAAAGCATCAGGTGTGTTGCAGTAGATTAGTGAGAGAATGAGTTTCAGGGGGTGTAGATGAGATACGATGGTCAGAGGACATAGTGTGTAATCACATGGAGATAGGTCATTAACACAGTGCGTAGCGAGGTTACTATGGACACTCAGGGAGGGACACAAGTGGGGTGAATCGGTATCATTTACTATCATTAGTTTAAGGAGTTGGGAGAGGCATTAGTCAACTGGTGTAGGGAGCGGTAGGTACACACAAGCACAATTCGTGCAATTCACTTGGTATGATCAGACACGAGGTGTCTCTGTGTAGGAGACACTTATAATCTGCTTCGGACGAGAGTTCTTATAGTCGGACATACTGAATCTGCTTGTTCAACATGGGGGGTGTTGTGTCGGAGGGAAGATCAATTTTGGGCGGTGGGGTGGACTCTATAGGTGTCGGAAAGGTCGGAGCTAGTAGAACGGGAGCAATGGAATTGTTGGTGTACAGGGAGGAGGCGGCTTTGACTGACTCACAGTTATAGTGTGGGGTGTTAGCATAGGGGAGACTTATTTGTTTGACATGTCTGTGGGTGATGGACTGACAGATTGTGCACTTGATTCAAGGTTGGAGGGTTTATGTAGTCGAATATATTTGGGAGAATAGATGACAGACTGAACAGATCGATTCAGAGGGGACAGACGCATGTGTGGGTGGGGTGGGCGTTGGGCTATAATGTTTTTTCACACACACGAGATATGGTATAGTCAGATACTTATTGGTATGAGCGTCTTGACTGAGAATCGGAGATCTCGAGGACGTGTAGGTATCTAGTGCAGGCACATGTGGTAATTAATTACGCACACAGTGAGTGGATGCAGTGTTCACTAGGACGATGGACATTGGTGAGGTAGAACTTAGAGGGGTGTTGGACTGAGGGTTGAGTGTATTATGAAACACTATCTTTACTTTGGAGAGGGGGGAGGGTTGGATTGTTCATTAGGGAGTGATGGATCACTGAGGATGGGTTTCATTATTGGGGGTGAGAGGTTGGAATGGATTTGGATTTTATGAGAGTCACAGTGGGTCTTGTACGCGAGGTTGTGTGATAGGATACAGATTAAATGTAGTGGATTGTAGGTGGACGCCAGTGGGATAGGTGTAGAGTATAGATTGATACGTAGAGGTTTGTCGTGGACAACAGGTAGTATGGTGGCTGGGATCAACTGAGGAGATCTATAAATCTTGAAGGTATTGTATGGGTTGATCTGATGGAACATATGATACTGTATATACATTGGGACACTTGGTGGATACGACACATACACCACGTATAGTTTTTATTTGAGCAGGTGAAGTCGGTACTTTGGTGCACATGAGAGCGGGTATTCAGGAGTGAGGACGTGTAGGATTTGGGTAGGGTTTTCTTTGCACTAGAGGTGTATAATGAGTTGGTATATTCACTTCATGGCAGATTGGTAGGTCGAAGGTTGGTGTGTTGGATCATGGGTCTTACGTGCATCGGGTGTTATACAGTGGTGTAATGTAATCATTGAGACTATTATCTGGTATCTGGTAACAACAAGCGGTTGGGTTATTGTATTGTGATTTAGAGATGTGGACTCTTAGAGTTAGTAGCGCTTCTATTTATTAGCGACATTTGAGAGGATTCTATTTAGTGAGTTTAGTCGAGGTAGTGTATAGATTCAGACGGGTAGTTGCGTGAGTGGTTTCTGTGGATTCATTGTCGAGCGAGTTTAGATACAATTTTGATCGATTTTGCAGGGTATTGACTTAGCGTTAAATGTATATATAAGAGGTTGGGCGGTGAGATAATTCGGTCTGTGGTCAGTATTGTGTTATGTATTACAGTACTTAAGGTGGTCAAATAGGATTGGGTGAGGATTAGTAATTTGGGTGACGAGACGATTAGTGATATAACATCGTAAAGGTATTGGTGTAGAGGGAATACCGAACTATTATCAAGTGTTGAGACACAAGGTGTGTATTCTTACTGAATTGGGGAGTGATTTACAGTTTGTTTTGGCAAGGGGGTGGATGTTGTTTTTGAGATGTTGGATAAGTAATTTAGGGGGTGGGGTGGTGGGGAGATTGGATGTGGGAATTGAGGGTATTGGGGGGTTGGGTATAGGAGGGTTGGGAATGGATTTTGATGTTGGTGTTGTGAGGTGGTAGAAGTTTGTTGAGGGGTGGGTATGGTGGGGTAGGTGATGGATGTTGGGGGGGTATTGGGTAGTTGGTTGGGTTGGGTGGTGAGAGGGGTAGAGTTAGATTGTTGGGGGATAGGGGGGGGGGTGTGTGAGGGTTGTAGGGTTGATGTAGTGAATAAGGGGTATTTTGATTAGTTAGATGTGGTGTGTTTGGGATTGTTTGGAAGTGGTTTGGAATGGGTTTTGGTTTATGGTGGAGGGGTTTAAGGGTGGGGAGTTGGGTGGGTGTGGATGTAGGATAGGGGGAGTGGTAAGGGGAGGATTGGGATTTTTTTTTAGGTGGGGGGGAATATGGGTGGTGGGGTAATTGGGTGATGAATTTGGGTTGGGGGATTGAGTTGAGGTGTAAAAAAAAAATAAAAATAAAAATAAATAATATTATTAATAAATGTAATAAAATTATAAAATTATTTAATGTAATAAATTTATAAATAAGATTTAAAGAGGATTTATATAAATATATTTATATTATTTTTATATAAATTTTATTGTATTATTTTTAAAAAATAAAATATTGATAATATATTAGTATTAGTTTTTAATTATTAATTAAATTTAAAAATTTATTTAAAAATTAACTATATAAAAACAAAACAAACCATATTTACGCAAACATAAAACAAAACAAATACAGCCAAAACAAAACTCCCACAGAAAACAAAAACACCCAAAGAAACACAAAGAAATAGAAACAACAACCACAAACAAAAAAAACACCATCACAAAATTTCAACACAAAAAAAAACAAAAAAAAACAAAACAAGCCACACACCTTTTATCCTTACATTTTTTTTCACTCTTACCCCTTCAATTCTTATCGACAAAGGGTGAGCTATCATAACTACACACCTTTTTGGTTCATTCAAGTTTAGCTTCATCCTCATCCGGCATTATTCCCGAAATCTCACTTTTTTATCCTTTTGTATACATACCTAATGACTTCTACCTAATCTAGTGGGATATCCCTGATACAACCCTCCGGTTTCTGGCTAGATCATGGATTTGTGAATACCAATGCCTAACTGCCTTATAACGCTATAAAATTTAAGTTACATGGTCATCTTTTTGGTATTTCCATCCACAATCCTTCCAAAATGATTGAAAAGTCCAATCAAAGTGTTTGTATAAATCTCAAAAGATTTAACACTTAGGAGAGTTATCATTATCACTAAAAGCTCCCCCTTTAACATGTGGCATCGTATCGTAGTACATGCTAAGGGTGGAGTGCCATTGAGCCATTTATATGATCACATAACAGTACAAATTAGATTCAGTTTAATCACATTTTCTCCCCCTTATCCAAAATGTAAATCCGTTGATATATTGGACATCAATATTGATTAAACGTTTCGGGACAAAATAGTTAACATAAACACTATTAGAACAATTTTAATGCTCCCCCTTACTTTGTGGGTATATAAGATAGTGCTGAGTATAATAATTTTAAAAAAGTTTGAATTTACTAAGAAATTCTTGAAAATTTTATACTCGAGCACACCTTAATATCACCATAAGTCTACACTACATATATAAAAATGCACAAGATTTTATTATTCATGAGAATTGACCTTTTTTTATGAGGACATCTAATGATAAATCATATGGTCCTTTGCAGCAGCCGAAAGTCTCCCATCGTACTTCTCCCACCAACAAATTGTCTTTTCTACCCAAGCTACCGCTAATCCTCTGGGCTTGACTGTTTATCAATTGCTGGATCAAACTCCCACTTTATCTCTGTCACTTTGTCTCCAAATAGTTTGTGGCAGATAACTTTCATCGGATTCCCTTTAGAAACGATCATTAAGAGCAGTCCGAACATCATTGAGGACCGGTCATTACACTAGTGGAGTTCATCAATACGCCTCAAATTTAGTTCTCTGTCTGTATTCTGGTAAATGAAACCAATGGATTGGAGTAGACAGCATGAGCAAAGTCTGTATTAGTCAGCACAATCCATAGAATAGTTTTGTCGATTTTCACCCCCAATGTGAGATCCCCAAAGTAACATGCTTGTCGTAGCTAACCGCACTATTATCCACATTTTGTTACGGACCAAATCTTCAATCCATTTTTTATGTGCCCGGTAATTTGCAGCCTTGGTCTTCGTCACTAAAGTTTTGTATTTTCGGTCTTGAGACAACCACCCTTAGATAGGACGCAAGGTCGTTGTTGATGAGTGATCAAAAGGAATACTTGACTGACCTAGAGAATTGGTATCGATGGTAATGTTTGCACAATCATGAAAGCAGATATTGCTGACCTTAGGGTTGTTCCAGTCTAATGATACAGTGGTGCCTTGTAGACTTCTTCAAATAAATATTCTAATCCTCTACAAACTCTTGCATGCTCCCTTTCATCAGTTTGAATGTAGACCGCTAATCATCAGAGTCAGAGTACAACTTTATCTGGTCTTTATGAATTCTTAAGAAGTCTAGAGAGTGTCCATCAGCTCATAAACGCTCACATGGATCTTTCGTTTGGGCCAAAAAGCTTAGCCAAATTGAACAGTCTCCATGAACATCAGCAAAGTCTTATTCCAATCACGATCGTCAGAGAGTTTTTCTAGTTCTGAAACCAATCAGGAAGCTGAGAGGTCTCTTCATCAGGTTGATCTTCAGTAACTCCTGTTTTGAACTCCTGATGTGCGGGTTCTTCTAAATCTTTGGCAGTGTGCATTGGTTCTTCTGCTTGAGCAGACTCGCCAGCAGACTTGTGATGAGATTTTGACCCTTCAGTTAGACCTTCCAGTTGTCTTTGAGGTCTTTTTCCTTATGGAGCACGAGTTAACTCTAGCTCTTTCCCTCTCTTCTTCTTCTTGGACCCCCCCGGTTTGATCCACGTAGGGTTCTTCGTCTTTATTTCTCACATCTCAACACTTTTAATGAGAGAGTATCTCAAAACATGTCAAGTTATGAGTTTGTCACTTTCGAGAGCGTCAACCAATGCTTTGTAGAGATTCTTCTGTTCATCAGATCTGTGGATTGATTTATTACTTTCCATCTTATCTATGAGAATCTTCTTCAGCTCAAGTTCAAAAAGGTTGGCAACTATAGCATCCTACCGGTGATATCTTAGATTCATTGGATGAAACAATCTAACCACTGCTATGTAGTTTGTTCATTTCAATCTTCTTAAATTTGCAAAATCATGAGACTTGTGCTTTAACTTGTTCTTTGACTTGTCCTTGATTAATTTTCTTAAGTGTTGTCATTAATTTTATTGATGAAGCCTGCATTTTCACATGAGCTCATCGTGAGTCTGTCATACTTTAACTGAACAGCTATTTTGATGGCTTTATGCATCTTTTGGGCAAGGGACGCATCAACTATGCCCTGTAAATAAAGAAACTAGTGCAACATATTAGTTTGTTTGCTTGAATTCTGAGAAGTCGGTTTCCAAAGTTTTTAGTCTATGGTCAAACCTTAAAAAGGAACCAAAGTTAGGAATGATAGGAATTGGAACAGTTGTTGGTGTTGGAATTGGTGTTTGTTGCGGATGTGGAATGAGAGGAATGGGTGGTGGAGGAAGTGTTGTTACAGACAAAAGAGGTGTCTCAGCAATAGTAGTAACCGAAACATCTACCAGAGAAGTTGACTTAGTGTTAAGATTAAATATAGAGTCAATACCTGTATCTGGACTAGGGTTGAGCATGTTAGAAATGAAGCCAGATGACACAGAAGAGCTCTGTTGTTGACCTTCAGGATTGACCGGAGTTATGATCACATGAGTGTCTTCTATTACTTGATAATTCGTAAGAGCATCTCTGTCATTTCAGTAACTCTTCCTCTAATATAACATTCACAACGTCCCTAAACATTTTTCATCCACTTCTTCCTCTTCATTGTATTTTTTTTCATCCATCACTTCCCTTCCTTAACGACCCATACCTTGAATTTCTTCCATCACTACTTTCTCATCATTAGTAGATTGTCATAATGAGAAGAGTGTAAAACCCTACAGATCTGAACCCTCTTCTAGTATATCTTCTTCATCATGATAGAAAACTAAGGATGAACCCAGTCCATCCCTCAAGTTGTCTGAATTCGAATAGCTCATTATCAACAACTTGATTATCATCATCTTGATCCCATCAAATTGTTACCATCATCATTCTGACCATCATCATCTTAGACAATCAGCATCCTCAATCATCATTGTCCATCATTCTTAACTACTTCATCATCACCTCATCCTCCTCTTCACTGACTACCAAAGATTTGCTCATCTCAATCCATGTCGATACGTTATAACCCCTGGTTTATCACCAGTTTCCTTCATCTATACCGGAACCGCTAGTGTGATAGCTGTGAGTTTGTATAAGGCATCTCTTTGTGGCCAAACTTCCATTTGTACATTCAAAGGCTTCTGTCAAGCAACCCTCAGATAGCACTGTTAGAACCTTTAGCTTTAGCTGTCTTTGCATGTTTAGCTTCTTCTAGGCAGTTTTAGCACCTTTGCTGAAGTCTGAGATCTTTTCCCTTTAGTATTTTGGAGGAGGACTTTTTCTTGTCAGATCCAGTTTGCTTCGACTAGACACTTGCTTATTGTTTTAGGAGGTTTCAGCTCCTGAAGCAATGACATAGTTACTCTTTGTAGGATTTAATCTTTGATGGCTTCATATGTTAATTCATTCAGGACAAAATGGCACCATATAGCTGTGTGTCCTCATGCCTAGAGACAACCTTTATCGTGGTGACCATTGGGTCATCCCTGGCAAAGTGCCAATTTACTCTGTTTCTTCTTAGAATTAATGAATCCTTAGTCATGAAGAAGTTGATGATGACCTTGGTGAAGCGAGGGTAGTACATCTTATTAATCCTCTTGACATTCTTGTTCTCTACTTGATCAACCAAAGTCCTCCACAGAAGGTCAGGGCATAGTCTACGTTCCTTCTTATGGGACATGACCCCCAAAGGATTGAGTCTTGAATAGTCCGAAGACATGTCATATCGATACTTTTTTACCACTCCAGACATTTAGACGATTGACTGCAGGAAATGATCTCCAGGGTTTCAATGCAAACCTTGTTGACATTGACATCGGTGGATCACCTAATCTCTTCACTATGAGAACAAGAATCTCTAATGAAACGTAGAATTTCCCTCTTTAAAGGGTATTCCCCTACCCTCGAATTGCTGATCAGGGAGTTTAGGGCATACTTTGCAGCATTTTCTCTGAAGTACACAAGATTCACAATATGTTTTCATATTGTTTACTCATAAATGAATTGTGCGGTCATGAACTGAAGCATGGCCCAAACTCTGCATGTAATATTTCAGAACATCTAATCCCAGTGATCTGGAATGCCTTATAAAAGGGAGTGAGTTTCAAAACATCATACACCACTTAAAGAGTTTCTTCTTTAGACTTAAGGTCTGAGCTTAGTCGAATATTTACTTTTTTCCAATGTTGAGTCGTTGTGCATGAGCACTAAAGCGTTATCCATTGCAATTTGTTTGAGCACATATGATGTCCCATGTTCTGCGTAAGAAACGAATCAATAAAGTTTTTATATAATAAAGTTTAATATATAACTAAATAGACCTTAATAGTGAGCACTTATTTTTTATCATGATGTGAGAATTTTCATTTAGTATTAGGACCTCTAAGACTTTTAGCACTTGAAAATATCTATTCCTCTTGAATAGCAACTTAGATAGACTTATATGCTTAAGGGATTAAGGCAACGACTTTGACAATTTAGGAATCATGGTCTTTCTAACTGGTAGAGAATTTAGATATCCTAAATCGTATTTTAGTCAACCTTGTTTTTAAGCCTATTTTTAACTCAATTAGATATTATAATTTACCAATTTTAATTAGCATTCTAAGTTAAGTTTTAAATTACCTTCAAATTGAAATTTTTGATCTTAAGTGTTGTCTAAATCTATATATTGGTTCCCTTGAAAGATCGTCACTAGATCGAGTTCCTGAATAAGAACAACTAATCATGTCTATAAACAATCTACAAGATTCGGGTCTTGATGTAAGAAAAACTAGATCAGGTCCCTTAAGAACAATGACAAGATCGGGTCACAAGTGTCTACTAGATCAGTTCATTAAGGATTTTGACTAGATCGGGTCCTTAAAGAAAACTATTAGATCGGGTCCTCAACTATATTGATTAGTTCGGTTTCCAAAGAGACTTGATTAGATCGGTTCCCAAAGAGACTTGATTAGATCGGTTCCCAAAGGGAAACAGATCACAATGTTGCAGATCTTCTCACAAAGGCATTTGATGTTAGCAGGTTTAACTTTCTGATTGCTAGCATTGGATTACTTAATCTCTGAAGATGTGTTTGTTAGACTAATGATTAATATGGTTTGGAGATAGTATTAGAGATAAATTTGGAAATAAAACTGGTAGTTGTAAGGTTAATGCTGCTAGGCAGGTTTTAGTACTGCTAAGTATAATTAGTACTGCTAGTTATACTTAAGACTGCTAGTTCAAACTGTTAGTCATAATTAATACTGTTAAACAAGAAAATACTTTGGATTGTGTATTCTTGGTTTTGGACTAACATTTGCAGGCTAAGCATATTGAGTACATGGTATTGAATGCTTCACCTCTGAAGTATTGATTGAGGGGAGGCTAATTATGTCAATATGCAGTCAAGAATGGATGGAAGGACATGTAACATCAAACAGAAGTGTGTGAAGAGTCAAACACCTAGGCAAGCCAAAAGAGGTCGGGACACTAAGATACCTCAGTCTGGTGGTCCCCCTGAAAAGGTTGGTGATGAGGCTGTCCATAAGGAGTTGGGTGACAGAATGGAAAGGGCTGCCACTACTGCTTCTAGCTTAGAAGCAGAGCAGGACAGTGGTAACATCAATATGACCCAATCCATGGCAACACTTAATAAGCCAAGTCCTTAGGGAACTGGTTCAGGTAGTGGTCCTAGGTGCCAAGAGACCATATTAGGGGTGTAGATGCTAAAACTAGGTTTGAGACTACATCTAAATAGTCCAATGACCCACCTCTCTCAAGAGTTCACACATTTGGAAGTGGATAGGACAGCATGAAACTAATGGAATTGATGGAACATTATACAAAACTGTCTGAATTGGTGAGCTTAAAAGAATTAAGAGAAAGCAAAAACAGACAAAGAGAAATTGTGAGCTCAAAAGAATAGAGAGATTTGTAAAATAAAAACAGACAGAGTAATTAAGTAAGCAAAAGAAATAAGAGATATAGTAAGCTGAAAAGCAGAAAGAGAGCTTATGAGAATCTAAATTTATGATAGAAATGCTTATTGGAACAGAATTGGAGTTGATACTGCCAAGCATAAACTTAATACAGTCAGTATTAAGTTAGTACTACCAGGCATATCTTAATACTGCTGAGTAAAGTTAATACGGCTGGGCTTAAAGTTCGTACTGTTAGGCTAAACTTAGTACTGTTGGTTGACCGTTAGTACTGTATGAGGCATAACAGAATTTCATTAATTAAAATAGCCGTTGAGATATTTCCGCCAAATACTTTGCTTATAAGTTTCCTTGATTTGGATAAATCTTCAACTTTCTTTATATATCAAGATTTCTTCAAGATAAATACTCAATTTTATTCAGTCGGTCCAATCAGAAACCTTAAGTACTCCCTATTATCTCAATTACCTTTATCAAACACACATACTCTCATCTACGATCATAACCCAGAACCTTACTCAAACTTTTCTCAATCGAATGGCGAATTTGGACTTCTGTGACAAACATAATATGGTCGCCTTCTTAAAGAAACTCTCATATTCTCATCAACAAACATAAACCCAGAACTCTTATCTTAACTCACTCACTAATGGCTCATTTGGAATTCTGTGATACCCATAACATGGTCGCTTTCTTGAACAAATCAGAGGGAAGTGAAGATTTTCATCAGATAATTGATTTTCTCAATCTAAGTCATATCAAGTATGCCCTTACAGAAAATCCTACTATCTATACTTCACTCATTCAACAGTTTTGGGAAATTATCTATACAAGCACCTTAGAGAATAAAGAAATGGAGATCCCATTGATGGAAGAGTCAAGACTATTACTGAAGCATCAATAAGAAGGCATCTCAAGCTAGAAGATTCAGATGGTATTCCCACTTTACCTAATGCTAAAATTTTTGAGCAACTTGCTCTTATGGGGTATGCATCTGATTCTGACAAGTTGACCTTCCAAAAGGGTCACTTTTCACCTCAATGGAGATTCTTAATACATACTATTCTTCATTGCTTAAGTCCTAAGAAGACTGCTTGGGAGCAGTTCAGTAGCAACATAGCTACTGCTATCATTTGCTTAGCAACAAATAGGACTTTCAACTTTTCTAAGATGATTTTTGAAGGTATGCTGAAAAACTTGGACAGTAGGTCAAAATTCTTGATGTATCCTAGATTCATTCAAATCTTTTTGAACATACAAGCTATAAAAGGACACCTTTTCTTCACCTCACAAAATAACTTATGTTGCTCCTACCCTCACACAAAAACTATTCAGCAACATGAGAAGGGTTTCCAAGGGTTATACTAGGGGAGACATTCCACTATTTCTAACTATGCTCACTACACCTGAGTCATCTCCTTCTAGAATAACATCTTCACCATCCTTATCACCCCAAACACATCCATCCACATCTCAACAACCACCTACACCACCATTTATGCAAACTATCCATGATGCAGAAGAACCTGCTACTATGCCTTATGATTTATCTCAACCAAGGGTTCAATCACTTGGCAATGATAAGGGCAGTTTAACACTCAATGAATTAATGGTTCTTTGTACAACATTATCCAAGATGGTAGAGGATTTGCAAAATGACTTAAAGCAAACAAAATTGACATATCGTGCTGCTTACACTAAGCTCATTCTGAGGGTTAAGAAATTGGAGCATAAGGTAAAGGCAAGCAAATCTAGAAGAAGGGCAAGCAAATCTAGAAGAAGGGCAAGAGTGATTATCTCTGATAATGAGGAAGATTTAAAGGATTCTTACAAATAAGAAGGGATTAACTTACTGGATTAATCAAAATCCTTCTATTTTTCAAATTGTACAAGATGAAGGAACTTCATGGATTCAAGAGGATGCTGAGACTTTGTGGAGGACTAGTGCTGATACTAAGATACTGTTAGAACTAGAAGAGCCTACTGAACTAGTGGAAGATCCTGGTAGTGGTGAAAAGGGTGAAAAAGAAATTAGTACTGCTGAGGTACTAGTTAGTAGTACTCATGCAATTCCTGAAGTTAGTACTGCCATTCTTGAAAGACATGTTTATATCAAAAGGAGTGCAGAAAAGAGAAAAGATAAAGGAAAAGCTATCATGAAAGATGATGAATCTGTTCAGGAAGAAAGACATGAAGCAAACTAGAAACATGAAAGGACATAGGCATATAAGAAGTATTAGACCTGCAAGAATAGCATTATTGAAGAAGAAGACAAAATGATTGCCAGTGATGAAAATAGCTAAACATTACAAAAAGGAGATTGATATAGCAAAGGCAAGACAAGAGAAGTTGGATCTAGGACAAGCCTTGGAATTAGCAAGGAGTTGGATTAAAAAGGAAAAGAAAGGTGTGGCTGAAAACTACTCAAGCTCATGATATGATTGGATGTGGAATCTGTTGTGCTCAGATATCATATATAACAAAATAGATCCTTCTCTAAAGCTTAAGTAAGGAAGAACATGTGCATGTAATTTGAAGAATCAAAGAGGTTACATAGCAGAGTCATTTCAAGGGATGAGCTATGAAGATATTAGACCTATATAAGAAAGGTATGTGATCAAAAATCCATCTGTTGTGCTAAAGATTTTGAGATGTGATATGAAGTGATGAAGAGATCTGGATTTGATTTTCAATAAGCCACTGCCTTAAAAGACAAAAGGTTAGAGAAGTTTCAGGGTCAGTGGAAGAACAATCTATAGGAACGAAAAAGAAAGTTATTCAGGAAGAGAGCTAATGAAAATTGTTAATGATAGTCCGTAGAAGAAGTGTACATTGAATGATCCTACAGGTTAAAGATCCAATTATAGATAGGGTGTTTTTCACTGAAGAATCAAGAAGTACTGGAGAATTATAAGAGTAATGGAAAACCATACAGAGGTCTTCAACTTTTGGAAGGACATGTAAAGAGATTTGATAGAGATGATCTGGAAAAGCTTTGGGATTTGGTTAAGAAGAAGTTTAGTTCAACAGAGCCTACAATTGATAAAGAGAAGGTATTATGGGTTGAACTAAAAAGGTTATTTGAACCAGATGATGATGATACACTATGGAAGCTTTAGAGATATATGCATGATCCATTGAAATAGAGATTTTATGATACATGTGGTGTTCATCATGTGATCTTACAAAAAAGAGGACATGACTTCTTCATGCTAGTTTGAAAAAGATTATCCACAGACAGGAGCACTTATGACTATAATGTTGGTTAACATACTTTAAGTGGATGAATCTTCAGAGATGGAAAATGACTTGTTAAGGAAAATCTTCTATGAGGTAGAAAGCCCAAGAACTTGAAGTGTTTGAAAGAATCCTCTCAAAGCTAAAAGGTTTAATTCATAAAACTTAATGATTTAGAGGTAAATCATAAGTTTAGGGGAGGATTGTTAGGAATTAAGGTCTTTTATAAAGTTTATACTGCTAGCTCAACTTAGTACTGCCAAGCTTAAAGAGTTTGTACTGCACAAATTATAACTACCAGTACTAACTGGTTAGTACTGCTAGAGCAAAAGTTAGTACTGCCAGTACTAACTTAATACTGCTGAGAAGAAGTTAATACTGCTGAAGACTAAAGACTGCATGAAGATAAAGATGTGTGAAGGGATATGAATGGATTTGTTTAAAGTATATATTCTAGGAAGATATGTATAAGATTATATATTTACAAGATATGTTTATATCTTATAGAAGTTTAAAATATTTGTAGTTATCTTGTAAAGGACTCCTTGGTGTATAAAAGGAGATCCTAGGTTATGGTTTTAGATATTGGTTTTCCATAGAATTCATAGCTTCAAGGTTGTAAACCCTATCACTTCATTAGAGTGATCGTATTAATATATTGAAGCTTATTGTGTTGGTTATATATTTATGTATGTCAAACATACTTTATTGTTTCATTGAGTATACTTCTTAGTGGTATAAACTAGATTCCGCATAGTTTATATCATTCACTCAAAGTTTCATTGTTAGTACTTTTAGATTTATCCAAGGATACTAAACCTTAGATCAAGCTAAGGAGTTAAAGATCTATTCATTGGGATCAACACCAAGTCCTTCCAAGTAGTAAACTCTTGATATCATAACATGCCCAATCTGATGATCACCATATCTTTGCCACGTGATCATTTCTGAATTTAACTGTACCCAAAAACTTATTGACGGAATTGGTGAGTTGAGAGCGATCTCCGGTCATATGCTTGGAGCAGCCGAAGTCCAAATACCAGTGAACAATTTGGACGACCTGCATTTATCAAGAGAGTAAGATGGAACATCAAAAACTATGGATCCCCAAGATTTACTGGGTTCCTTTTTGTTAGCAGATACAAATTTAAGAACCTTAGATTTGCTAATAGGAACATAGATTAGATTTTCTGAGGTTTCTTGAGTAATTTTAACCAATGTTACAATAGGCTTAGGTGTTTCATTTTCTAGAGTAGTTGGTTTCCTAAAGGGTACTTCAGTAGTTGTGGTAATCCTAGTTAAAGGGCACGCATTTCCTACTATAGTGAAGGTTTGACCAGTAGGTCTCCAGATGTATCCAATATTTGAAAACACCTTTCCTGTTGGTTTCCAAACTTTTCTCTTTGAACTTTTGTTAACAGATTTAGATTTTTTACGAGCATTCACATTATTGATTAAAATCAAGAACATATATAATCTTGATTAGCAGAAAAGGCATGCCAACCATTACACTTTAAACACATTTAAGTTCGAATTCGCATTTAAGCTTGGATGTTGCATTGAGTAGTCCTTTAGGTGGATAACACACCTTTTATTTTTCAAACTAGTTTTAACTTTTAGGGTGGGGCTTCTACTTTATTTTCTGAATACTTTGGTGTTTGCCGAATCTTTCTTTCCATTTGTTATTGCCTGAAGGCTGTGATCGGCTAGCACTAGTAGCGGTGTTTACTCCAGTAGAAGACAACATAAGTTTGTTAGAAACTAGGTTTGATGTAGAGGTTGTTTTTGTGATTGTGTTTCCTAAGGATGTGATGGGCTTAGTAAATCTAACTCTTTTGCCCTTGTTCTTTGGGGTTACATCCACTATTTTTCCATCAGTATTGCTGACACTCGGGCAGGTTTTAAGAGTGTGTCAAAGGAACTACTGGGAATTAGTTTAGCACACCTACAGGCAGATTCTAAGGAATGATATAGTAAATATTTTGATTTAACATGCTCAACTGGATCCCTAAGAACTGTAGCTTCTTCTTTAGTGTGCTTAATATAGGCAGAGTGAGCTGTCCTTTTATTTAACAATTTGGGAGTTATTGGTTCCACATCAATCTTAAGCATCTTTGGATCAATAGTGTGTTTCGTAACAGCATTATCAACTAGAGCTTTTCCTTTAAGTTTCCTTAAGTCATCCTTAAGAGCTGTAATTTCAAAGACTTTTTCCTGAAGACTAGCATTTAAATCAGAGATTTCCACAGACTTTAGATTGACTTGATTAATTAAATCATCACATTGTTCTTTTGATCGAATACGTGCTGGGTTAATTGAGTCATAAAGTTGCTTATAGGTCTGTTTCAAATGCTTATTTTCAGCAATAAGCTTTGACACCCTATGATTCATATCAATATTAATTGTTTCAATCTCCTCTAAGTTCTTTTTAGTCTTATCCTCATTCATTTTTCCACTTAGAGATTTAATTCTCTCTTTTAACTTCTTTATTACCATGTCTTTCTCTTAGGACTGAGCTTTTAATTCATTTAATTCAAACAATTGATCAAAACTTGGAGCACTTTGATTTGAAACAGAATTATCCCTTTGAAAAATTTCTTGATTAAGTTGAGTATCGACTTCTAAAGAGATGCAATGTTTTTCAAGTGTGATAAAACTTTTGAACAAGTTATCATAAATCTCTTTTTTAACAAAATCCTTTGGAAACCCAGTCTCAAGTTTGAGACACTTTTCACATTTATGAACATTCACAGAAGCATTATTCACAGACGAATTCACAAGTATGTTCACAATATCTTTGTTGATTACTTGTTCTAAGAGTCATTCATTTTCGTTCAAAACTTGATTCATTTTAACTTCAAATGTTTTGGACTCTAAACGATGTTGTTCCATAGCCTGTTCCATTTGGTGAAAGACATTTTAGACTTCAGACAGTTCATCAACCAAATATTAATTGAATGTGTTAAATAAGTCCTTCAGAGCTTTTATAAATGGAATTATTTCATCCCTAAAACAAGCTTTTATATGTTTAAACCCCCCACGAACCCTCAATGATTGTTGTAGGTGTGGTTCTTTCTTTGACTACCACATCAAAACCAACAAGATGGTGTTTAAGTTTTTTCAAACTCGTATTAACCATGCTGACTTTAGGAAGTTCTTTTGGAACCTCAACATTGGTGGGTCTACTAGAAAGAGTGGGTTCTACAGAATTTACAGAATTCTAAGACCAAAAGGCTTGTTTAGCAGATAATTCAGTTTGTGGAACAAATCGTTTTTCAAAATCTTGAGAAATTTGATTAAGAACAACATAATCGACTTGTGTAGTATTAACTTTCTTTTCTAACATTATAGGATCCTTTTATTTTAAAAGCATTTTTGAACGTCTCTCTTCAGCAAGCATAAGGTCTTTCGATGTCAGGAATCACTAAATTGACATTAATTTTCTCTATGAGATCACCTCACATAAAGTTTGGTTCCAAACTGCCGGTGCTTTCTTCAGATTGAAAGTATTTGAAAATCCTAGAGCTTGTTTAGTGGTTTGATCATAGAAAAACTAAGGTTTCATCAACATGTGAACAGTTTGTGTTGATTGATCTCTTTTAAAACCAATATTATCTAGCTGTTTGATCCGGCTTTTCTAAAAGTATTTCCTTTCAATGGTTTTATATTCTTCTTTCTTAAAATCATTTTTGAGAAGAGTAACCGTTTGCATTAAAGATTCCTTTTCTTTTAAATGTTCTAAAAGAGTTTGTTTAAGATGATCAATCTCTACAGACTGTGCACATGAATCTGAAATGTTATCTTTACTCTTTAAATCAACATTTTGTCCTTCTTTCAACACTTTAACTTGTTCCTTATATCTTTCAAGCTCAGCAGTTAAAGTATCATTGACACTTTTATTTTCCAGATTTATCTTGGTACAATTAACTACTTGGTTTTTCAGTTGTTCAATCACAGATAATATCAGTGCATCTTGTTGTGCAGAAGAGTTAGAATTCTAAACAGCTGCCTGTTGTGATTCGATCACATACTGAGAATAAGGAATGATATTGCTATAACTGGTTTTTTTAGTCTCTAAATGATTCACAACTTTTGACTATTCAGAAGACGACATCATTATTCATATTATCATGATTGTGTACCTCAGCAAGAGCATCTGAACCATAATGAGATAAATTCACCATGAGAGCAACTTTGGCAGTGTTGAGTTCATCACAATCAGAGTCATATGCATCCAAATCATCAGCTTGATAAGCAGCATTATGAGTAATGACAGTCTGTGTGGCTTGACCTTCTGGAATTCCTGGATCTGCCAAAAATGCTAGTTCCTCCTCATGTAGAATTTGACCACTTGCTTGAGCTTGTACCAACAACACTTTATCCTTAAACCATGAATCATCTTGTTTCCTCTTTGGTTTAGTGCACTGTTTGGACATGTGGCCTTCCCCTTTGCAGTTGTAACAAATAACAGTCCTTTGTTTCCCAGAATTGCTTCCACTTGCTCCTGGAGTGTAAGTCCTTGAAGTACCCGCAGCTAAAGAAGTTTGTCTCCCCTAAATTGGTTGTAAGGTTACTCTTCCATTATTAATGGTAGCTTGTTGCCTAGGGTTTGACGAATTCCTCAGCTGGTTATTGGTAGTGGGATAGCGGGAAGTGACAACAGCAGTCAAGAAAGACATCATGTGATTGATGGCATCAATAGGATCATCACCTTTCTAGAACACTAGAGCAATAAGTCCCGAGTCTGGTTGGGAAAATTCAGAGTGTTTGTTAACTGAGGGAGCATATTCCAATTGAGGGATGGATGATGATGGAGAATAAACGTTGTGGTGAATTAAGAGGACGTGCCTATAATTTGCGACTTTCCCGAGGTGTTTCCTGATGATTTACCAGGACTCCCGCCACCTCGACAAGTAGAGTTTAGAATCGAACTTGTGCTTGGAGCTGCACCTGGCGCACGTGCTCCTTATCGTTTAGCGCCGTCTGAACTGAAAGAGTTGTCAAATAAACTGAAGGAGTTGTCGGAGAAAGGATTCATTCGACCAAGCTCGTCACCTTGGGGAGCTCCGGTGTTGTTTGTTAAGAAGGAAGATGGATCCTTTCGTATGTGTATCGATTACCGCGAACTAAACAAGTTGACGGTCAAGAACCGATATCCGCTTCCGAGGATTGACGATCTATTTGATCAATTGCAAGGTTCGAGCGTGTACTTAAAGATTGATTTGCGGTCGGGTTATCATCAACTCCGCATTTGAGAAGAGGATATTCTAATCACAGCCTTCCGAACCTGATATGGTCATTTTGAGTTCCAAGTAATGCCGTTTGGATTAACCAATGCCCCTGTGGTATTTATGGACTTAATGAGTCGAGTGTGCAAGACGTACCTCGACAAATTTGTGATTGTGTTCATCGATGACATACTCATCTATTCCAAGAGCATAGAAGATCATGAACAACATTTAAAGATTATTTTCGGGTTGCTCAAGAAAGAGAAATTGTATGCTAAATTCTTAAAGTGCGATTTTTGGCTCGATTCAGTGCAGTTTCTCGGTCATGTGATCGATAGTGAAGGAGTTCACGTTGATCCCTCCAAAATTGAAGCCATCAATAATTGGACTACACCTACAACACCAACAGAAGTGAGATAATTTCTGGGTTTATCTAGGTATTATCGAAGATTCATCGAGGGGTTTTCTTTGATTGCCAAACCACTTACTAAACTAACCCAAAAGAACAAGAAGTATGAATGGGGTGAAGATGAAGAAGAAGCTTTTCAGACGTTGAAGCAGAAATTATGTAGTGCGCCAATATTAGCATTACCTGAAGGATCGGAGGACTTTGTCTTATATTGCGATGCATCCATTAAAGGTTATGGAGCGGTGTTGATGCAATGAGAGAAAGTGATCGCATATGCCTCACGCCAATTAAAGAAGAATGAAGAGAATTATAAAACTCACGATTTAGAGTTAGGCGCCTTGGTTTTTGCCCTACGACTTTGGAGACATTACCTGTATGGAACGAAATATGTTGTGTACACAGATGGATTGAACTGCTAAGCGATTATGATTGTGAAATCCGCTATCATCCCAGTAAGGCTAATGTAGTAGCGGATGCTCGTAGTCAAAAGGAGAGGGAAAAACCGATAAGGGTTAGAGCTCTGGTTATGACAGTTTACCCCGACTTGTTTGAGAAAATACTTAAGGCTCAAACGGAAGCGATGAAGGAAGAAAGAGTGAAAGCAAAGAACTTAGGAAGGTTGACTAAGCCAATATTTGAAATTCACTCTGACGGAATTCAATACTTTGACAAATGAATATGGTTGCCGTTGTTTGGTGGATTACAGGACCTGATTATGCACGAGTCGTATAAATCAAAGTATTCGATTCATCATAGTTCCGATAAGATGTATCAAGACTTGAAAAAGCTCTATTGATGGCCGAATATGAAGGCTGATATTGCCACCTATGTTAGTAAGTGCCTGACTTGCACCAAGGTGAAGGCTGGATATCAGAAGCCATCAGGTTTACTCCAACAACCAAAAATACCCGAATGGAAATGGGAAAAGATAACCATGGATTTCGTTTCTGATCTCCCGAGAACCCCAAGTAGTTATGACACGATCTGGGTTATTGTTGATCAGTTAACTAAGTCGGCTCACTTCTTGCCGATGAAGAAGACTGATAGTATGGAGAAATTAACTCAGCAGTATTCGAAGGAAATTGTTTGTAGACACGGGGTGCCTGTATCAATCATATCGGACAAAGATAGCCGATTAGCATCAGGATTCTGGAGATCACTTCAGAAGGTCTTGGAAACCGATGTGAACATGAGCACTGCTTATCACCCGATGACAGATGGTTAGAGTGAGAGAATAATTCAGACTTTGGAGGATATGTTGCAGGCATGCTTGATTGATTTTGGGAAGAGATGGGATCGACATTTACCTCTAGTTGAGTTTTCTTATAATAACAGTTATCATACGAGCATTAAGGCCGCACCTTTTGAAGCACTCTATGGGCAGAAGTGTAGATCGCCTATTTGTTGGAGTGAAGTTAGAGATAGCCAACTCATGGGGCCAGAGCTAGTTCAAGAGACTACAAAAAAGATTGTACAAATCAAAAACCGCTTACTGACCGCTCGTAGTCTTCAAAAGAGTTATGCAGATGTGAGGCATAAACCGATGGAGTTTAGTGTGGGGGACATGGTCATGTTAAAGGTGTCTCCTTGGAAGGGCGTGATTCGATTTGGTAAAAGAGGAAAGTTGAGTCCATGGTACATTGGGCCATTCAAGATAATCGAGAGAATTGGTCCTGTAGCGTACAAGTTAGTGTTACCTAAGAAACTCCGTGGGATTCATAATACGTTCCATGTCTCTAATCTCAAGAGGTGTTTGGCGGATGAGAATTTGATTATCCTGCTTAAAGAAATTCAACTCGATGACAAGCTGCACTTTATAGAAGAACCGGTTAAAATTATGGATCGTAAAATAAAGCAACTCAAGCAAAGCCGTATCCCCATTGTTAAAGTTCGTTGGAACTCGCGGCGAGGTCTGGAATTCACGTGGGAACGAGAAGATTTCTTCAAAAATAAGTACCTGCACCTTTTCTTGAACAAGAAGAAGACGAGTATGAGGAATCGAGCATCGGGACGGCGCTCCCGTAAGGAGGGGAGGATGTAAAACCCCGTATTTAAGGTCACTACTTAATTTGAATTTATAATTAGTTTTTAAATTTTAAATAATTCGTTTTATTATCTTAATCGATTTTTATTAAAATCGTCGATTTTAAAAACCCTCTCGAATCCAACAATTTAATTTATCCGTTTTTATAATCGAGAAATCAACGACTCTGTATTCGGGCCTTGAGTGCCTAATTATTTTTGTTTTTATAATAAATGTCTTTCTTGTGTTTTAAATTGCACCCAAGACAAAAATTACGGTTTAGGAAAAAGTATTGGACTAGGAAAGGTAATAAGGCCCGAGGTTAATAGGTATTATTAGTTAGGCAAAAATGGGCCAAAGCCCTCTATCCTTTCCCCTTAGTTCGGTAGCCCATCACCAAGCCCACTCTCTATACATTTTTTTATAAAAACCAAGCCCATCCCCATTGTTTTAGTTATAAGCCGACCCAAACCCACTCCCCTCTCTTTAATTTATAAATCAGACACACACACACATTCATATCACAACATTAAAATAAAGAAAACCATCCGACCCCCCTTGTTCTTCAGTTTCGACGAGCATACCCAAGAAACCACAAACCACCCACCATCATCCATCAAAACTCCCTTAAATCACACCCTTTTTACTCCAAAACACATATAAACTAAACCCTACTCATCCATCATTTATAAAAACCACCATGCAAGTGTTTTTGAGAAAACTTGATTTTGAAAATCTTTTAGTTTTTAGGGTTTTTACTTGTTTGAAGGCTACAAGATTATAAAGGGATTGAATTAGAAGTGATTGTGAGCAAGATTTGGGGTTTCAAAAAGTTAAGGGTTTGTTATCTAGGGGTGTTTGTTGCTGCGATTTAGAACACAACCCATCTAGGCTTTGTGTTTGATCTTTTACCTCCATTTATTTGAGTTGTAAGTTATCTCCAAAAACCCTAATTTATTGATTAAGTTTTTATGAAAGTGCATGTTCTTGATTTTGATTTTTATGATCATGCATGTACTTTTTATAATTTATCTTGGATTAATCTTGAATAAGGATGATATGGATTAGTTGTTATGTTACCTTGTTGTATTTTGGCCTTGTGATGGCTCAATTGATGATTTGGATGAGTTTTGATTGAGCTTAGGAGTAGATGTTGGGACTGTTTTCAGGTCAGTAGGGAAACGTGGTGTTTTCTCAAAAAATTTGGCTTAGAGTCTGTAAAAAAAAGACATGGGTGGATAGATATAGGTCTTAGGTATATGTGTCGAATTGGACGCTTTTGTATCTATTCCGGATGAGGGAGATATGGCATTTTTACAGAAGAAGGTCAAATTTGGAGCGGCTGTTGGAAAACTTGTTTTGCACAAGGTTTTTATATAGTGAGTTGAGGTTTTAAAACATGGTTAGTCACTAGATATTATAAGGTTTCATCTTTCTTTTGATTCAATGTAAAAGAAGTAGGTTAAGGTTATAAAGCTTGGTTAGATACCAGACATCATAAGCTAACTCTTCCAATTGGAATCAACTTCATTTCTATTTTAGTTTAAGATTTATGGCCAAAACGGTGGAAGTTAGAAATTCAGTAAGTTTTCTGTTTTGACCTTCTGTTAGTAAAAACTTATTTCCCGTGGATTGGTAAATGATTAGAATGATTGGCTTAATGTTTTGAAAACTAGACTCATGTATATTTCTAGGGGTGAAAACCTCACCTTCATATCTTTTATGGATTAAGAGATATGGTCCTGTGAATGTGACTAAAATTCTGCAATGTAAGTTTTACGCCTTTTCTTGTGAATTAAAAGTGTGACCATTTAGTAAAGATTAAGAATGGCTAAGCGATACTTAGTAGACACTTATTTGGGGTTAAGTGCAGGTCATACACCTATTTGAAAACTAAAAATACTTTGGTTTAGTCTTGGTGCAATATTGTTCATGTTTCGGATTCTTTAACTAGTATTGTATAACTATTCTATTATAATGATATCATATATCATTCTAAGTCGCGACTTGCTTTATAGGTCTCGACTAATCTTTGGAGTCATCTTCTCATACTTGGTTTCTCATTCGATCATCTACATACGGTGAGTTCATAGCCTCGCCTTTATTACTTTAATCGTTTTCTCAAAACTCGCGAGGGAGATACATGCTTGTTTTATAAAATTGAGCACAAATTGTTTTCCTGTATGCTGGACCCGAATATATGATCAATGCTTGAGTACCTATTGCTAAAGTCCCCAATATATCGTGAACCGTTAACTGCCTGTGATGGGTGGACGCTAGGATAATAAATAGTACTATGGGGTGACTCCCCGTCCGGGGTTTGTATCCTTTTGGAACACCCACTTTTCAACGGATATATTATTCTGAGAACTACAGGTATATGGCAATAATACCTAATCCGTTTGGGGCAACATAACATTCTCGTCAAAGGGGTCGGATGTCACGAGCTCAATGCATATTAATTAAAACTTGTTTGATCCACAAGTTTTCCATGATTTAAATATTTGTGTTCTAAATCTTAATGTTTAATTAAACCTATGAATTTCACTCAACGTTTGTTGACTTTTTAGCATGTTTATCTCAGGTAATCAAAGCTAAGGACTTGTAGCTTGGGAGGAGGAGGAAGTTGCGCTTAAGAGTGAATTTTGTTAAAACACTAGATTTCCATTCCTAAAAACAATGTCTTTATATTTTGTTGAATACTTGTGTCTTGTTAATTTTATGTTGAGACAATGCTTGCACTCTGAAATTTTCTTTTAGAATGAAACGTGTTTGATAACGTCTCTTTTTGAGTCGTTCTATATAATATATGACTGTTGTACTTATTATTAACACCCCATTGTTGGACCCGAATCTTGATTTAAATTGAGTGTGTTAAACCTTGGCAAAGAAAGAATTGAATTTCTTATCAACAAGCTGGGAATGTGGAGTTTTACGTCGGAGACTCTGAAATAATTGGCAGATGAAGCTGAAGAATATTGGTGGTACCTATTCAAATATCTTGTATATAATATGTATATATATTAAAAACCAGAAAAACTAAAAAGATTATTTATTTATTTATTTATTTTCAGAAATCATTTATAAAAACAAAATACAAAAATATAAAATCTTTAAAACCAAAGAATAAATTAAAAATGAGAAAAATATAAAAAGAAGTAATAATGGCATGTCTTCTGAAAATCGATAACATTTACGGTCTTAGAAATTTCATTTAATAATGATACGAGGCTGTAAATGAAGTTCGAGCAGAAGTTTCAAATGTTATCAAAACATGCCAAAATGGCTTGCTATTATTTCAGATATCAACCCGGTCATCATTTTAAAGGCAAGTTTGTCGAAAAGAAAACTTGACCACATAACAGGAATTTATTCTCGGGCATGGTCTACTTTATGACCATGTAAAGGCTTGTGTTTACTTTGTAACACAACCCGTGCTTCATACAATAAGTGTATGTGTCAGTGCATTTATTTGTCAAATGAAGAGAAATCTTATTTTTAATGGTAAAAAGTTGTCTTCAAAATGAATCAGCATTTTCAGTAATCACAAAAAGATTTTCAAAGACAATTCGACCACTCAAACAATGACAACAGCTCTTTAAATAGAAAATGGGTCATTATTTGAGGGGGAGAATGTGTCATCAAATAATCTTTTAAAAAGGTCTTTTAAAATAAGTCACAGAATAAACAGATAAAGTTTTTGATAATGACAGATAAAATTTTCAAGAGGAGTTAATTTATAGTAACTACAAGAGCTTTAGATGTCATTTGTTTCAAACTTTAGGGACTTATTTGCACTTTGAGACAGTGAATTCAGGCTTTAAACTACAGACAATCAATATTGCCAACACTTCATAGTAGTAAAAGACTGAGAAATGTTTGGAAATAATCATATATTTTTAAATGCCTTGAAGTTGATTCTTACGGAATATATTTAAGCTTTGTAATTCTTCGGACATGATCTCTAGTACATTTGCATACAAGGTTTTGCTAATTTAGAGGTATCGAAACCAGCAAGGGGGAAGGAGTAGACATACTAGAATGTACAACAAGTACACGTGATAGAGTCTATAGCCTTCTTTAATTTTAGACTATTCTGGGAAGACAAATGTCATAACCGCAGAGAAAATCAGTGTTTTAACTTGTTACTTTTGGGTGCACTATTTCAACTACATGGAGGTAGAGATATCTTATGATTTCAAGTATGTATCATTTAAGATACTAGAAGGAAGTGTTGTAAGAATATTTATTTTAAGCGTGAGAAGATTGGTTACTGATTCAATAAACGCTTCATCAAACGGTTAATCACTAAGCTTATTTTTTTTAAAGAGAGTAGAATTAGTTGACAAAAGAGGTACACATAGGTTTGATAAATATGATGATTCCTTAAGATTAGCCAGTATTCTGCAGAAAGAAATGAGTACATTTAAGACTTAGTTAACTTAGGTATTTTCATTTCGACTACTTAGAGGGAATAATTGTAACATCCGGGGCTTAGTTGACTTTGGTGTTTCAATTTATATCATCACTATCGTGTAAGGAAAAATACGGACATCCAAGACTTAATTGACTTTGGTGTTGCGGTATCAAATTCTTGAAAGGGTTAATTGTGTGCTTCGGATATCTGGTCTTTATACATTAAGACTTCTTGATGCGGCTTGCAAGAAAGTTTTGAATCTACTCAATAAATGATTGCTGAGTTTGGGGGAAGCTAAGACAACTTCTTAAGAGAGACTACGGGGAAGACCTACGACTGCTACAAAGAACCATATGATTCTATCATATGATGTTCTCATCATTCAGGTCAAACCTTGTACATAATAATCTTGTGAATATATAAATGTGTAATGTAGACTTAAAAATTAGGCATATATAGTGTTTGAGTATGAATTTTCAAGAATTTCTTAGTAAATTCAAAAATTTTCAAATTAACATACTCAAACACCATAAAATACCCTCATAATATAAGGGGAGCATTAAAAATGTTCCTAATACGGCTTGTTAATAATTGGACATTTTTTTCCTCGAAAGTAGTTATATTTGAATCAATTGATATCCAAAATATCAAGAGATTTAATATTTTGATAAGGGGAGAAAATGTGATCAAAATATATGGCTAATAATGTGATTTTTAAGATCTCAAGTGTACGCTAACCCATATATGTGCTAAACTCTTTCAATTAATCGATGCACATATGAAGGGGAGCAAATGGTTATGTGATTGGCTGAAATGTGGAAGTACTAAATACCAACCATTTATATTACTGCATTGGAGTTATAAGGTGGTTAAGTTTAGGTATTCATTCCCATGATCCAGCCAGAACTAGAGGGATCTACCCAAGGATATTCCACTAGATAGTGTAGTAGTCCTTAGGTATGAAAAAAAGGAGTAAAAGTAAGAATAAGGGAAAAGTGCCGACTGAGATGGAGCTAGTACTAGAACAAACCTAACAAGGTACTAGTTATGAAGTCTCGATAAGCGTTGAAGGGGTTGAAGAATTAAAATGAAAAATTAAGATAAAGGGTGAAAAGAAAGAAGCCGTCCTTACACTTAGGTAGAAACATGGTCAATACATCTGCTGGCAAGAATCACAAAGATGATTGCTCACATTGAAGACTGACATCATGGACCTAGTGATGCAATGCACAACCCTTCCTAGCCACTCAGAATCTCTCAAAAGATTTCTGTTTCATTTCTTAAAAAGATTACACGCATTTCTATCAACTTTCTCACTTCGAGTTAGTTGGTATTGAAAAGGTGGCAGTCTGCTCCAGCCTCCGATCACTAAAACTAAAGTGCACTATTGAGTCTAGAGCCAAAAAAGATCATCCATAAATCTCATTAAGACACTTGTCAAGGATTATGCTTGCTATTTCACACAATGTGAATAACGAGAAATATATAAAGAGTCCTACGCATTATCACAATGACAATGGAAATCCTGCTCGAGCCAACATCAGACAAGCTCATGGTAGGTGACTTGTACGATTCTATATGAATCAAACTTATGACAACTGGAAAGAAACAATGGTGCGATTCTTGATGAATCAAATTTGTTCCAGTATATGAATTGACGATTGATGTTGAACTTTTGAATTGATTAACACTCTCGATTTTTCACAAAACCACTTTAGCAAGTGACACGTCGATTGATTTTTCAAATCAAATTTTATTTCAATCGGTGAGATAGTAACTCGCTGGTTCACTATTATCGTACTGTTTGCTTTGAGACGTTCCGGTAATGAGAACATGCTGAGTTTGATGAATCTAATACATATGTGTTAGAAAGATTTGATACTTTAGCTGGAAATCATGTTAAGGAGATTCTTCTTAAATTGAATCTACCTGATCACAGGTCGATCCTCATGGATTTGAAGGTTACTCCAACAAAACACGGGAGAATGACAAAGCCATATTTGTCCCCCCGCTTTATTACCAACTATTTTAATGCAAGATACTTAAAGATGGAGGTAAAGGTACCTGATTCCAGCTTTCTCAAAGATTCATAACCACATGCTCATACCCAACTGACAAACATAAAGACATCATGAAAGCTCAAGTACATGTTTCAAGACTTCCGCTACACTGATACCGTACGTCTTTCTTGAAGTGACGAAGTATTAAAGTCAAAGAATTTCAAATAAGTTTTCGTTACTCTAATACCGTACGTCCTACTTGAAGCGACGAAGTGGTAAAGTTAAAGAACCTCAAGAAAGATGCATTATTAAAGCTTTTCAAGTTATCATATCAAGAAATGTATGAGCATATCGGTCCAAAAGTCACAAGTTCACAAGATGGCAAAGTTTACAAGATGGCGAAAAGAGATTATGCTTGTTGATGATCTCAAGAAGCTCAAGATCACATATTCACACTCAAGTCAAGCTAAAGGAACAAGCTCAAGCCTAAAGTCAATGATAACTACTCCATATTCACAGAAAAAAGAAAAGGAAAAAAAAGTCTGCGAGCTCAAGAACAAAGACCTTCATGATATGCTAGGTTTAAGTCTTTGTAAAATAGAGTGACCTCCCTTAGGGGGAGATTGTTGGGAACATGAAAGTGTTAGTCACTTATATTGATATCATTAGATAGCTCATTTAGTTATTTTTGGAAACTTACTAGGCTAGTTAGCCCAAGGCCCATGGAAAGCCCATGCAAGCCAAGGCCATAACCGGCCATAGGAGGTATAAATACCCCTTTCCATGCTATGGAAAGGGGGTTGGTTGTTCATTATTTTCACATACTTAATGCATTTTTCTCTTATGTTTACTTTATCTCTCTAAATGTTTATCCAACCACTCTCTCTCTAAAATCACATCTCTTTCCCTCTTCATGTATGTTAATAGATAGTCTACATCAGATACTCTAGATCATTATTGAAGAATTAATCATCAGCAATGGTTAGATGGCCTGGACGACCTTGCAAGGGAAGAGGTTTGGACAAGTCAAAGGGGTAATGATCTCCTTTAGGATTATTCTAATCAATTTTATCTGTCAATGCATTGAAACACTCTTGGAAGTTGTACTCAAGTTCGATGCTGCTAGTGCATGTGTCGTTCAGCAAATTATAGACAAGTCCTAACAAGAGATCTTAAGTCAAATTGTTAATATTGAGTCGATTCATCACATACTTAGAGAAGTCAATAAGACTGGACATTAGATTGTTGAATGTGAAAGGATCATTTGTAGCAGAGACCATTTGGTTGAACCAAGGCTATTCAGGTTGACCAAGTACAACTTGACGCTTGTTCCATTTCAGATCAAGAGTAGCAGGCCTTGGATGTTGCTTGAACCATTATGGGTTAGGAGTCTTGGCTGTCTTGGGTTTAGAAGTATCGTATGGTTGATCATCATCATGAACCACATATATACCCGCATCATCCAATACCACCTCAACAATTGGTTCTTCAACTGGTTCCTTTGTAGATGCAGACTTACCAGTTTTAGAATCTTTTGATGAAGCTTTACCTTTAGGGGTTTCCTTGGTGGTGGATGGTTTCTTAGAAGAATTTGACTTATTAGTTCTTTGCCTCTTTGTCTTCTTACTCTGGTTTGGTCCAGCTGGAGGGTCTTCATCATCATTATCATCATCATCATCACCATGCTTTCTTTTATGGTCCTTGACTGTGCCAGTAACTCCCTTATCCATGGCATTTTCATCCTCTATCAAAGCTTCCATGAGAGCATGGTATAATTTATGATTAGCAGGATTATTGTTGAAAGACTTGTTTTCATGCATGGTCTGGTAGAGAGCGCTTTTCTGATCATACTCTTTGAGAGCTACCTTGTTTGTAGATGTCACACCCCCAAAATATCAGAGTATAATGGCAACTGAGGATGTGTAACTTCATGATTATCATACTTCTAAGCAATACAGAACGACCTCTATATGAGACGTTTTAAGAAAATTGATCATTTGTATTAGGAAATAATAAATTGTTTAAACATTCAGCGAAAGCATAAAAATAGACAATACAACATCGTTTTTAAATAGTATAAATGATCTTTAATAACTGGAAATGACTGCAATGCATGAGACTTCACATAGCATTTCGTTCTTAATACCTAAGAAAAACATTGCTAAAGTGTCAACATAAAGTTGGTAAGTTCATAGGTTTGTTTAAGCAGAAAATGTAGTGTTCATGAATCACAAGATTTCACCCACATATGACAATATAACATATACAAAGTCATATAAATTGCATTACTATTGTCTAAGCTCATGACACCGAAGCGTTAACATATACCAACAATAATGAATGCCCTTGCAGGTGTCTAACCCGGGACACCCGTAATCTGACTCAAATGAAACTGTGTTTGCTTGACTAATGTCAGTCCAAGACAAACAGGGACGTCAATCCCGATAGATCTATCCATAACATTCGCGCTTACAAGTAATTAACGGTTCATGATAGATCGGGCAGATAGCAACTTGGGTTAAATCGGGACTTTTTGCTAACATGACGGATTGATATTCTCAAATATGGCAATAGATGCAAAATTGCAAATCCGTGCATGGTATGCATGGTGCTGTTTGTTTATTAAGAGGCTCTGAATCTGAATCTGACTCGCACATCTGAATCTGAATCTGAGGCGTAAATGTCTGAATCTGAATGAAATAATATTGTTTGTTTTTTGTATAAAAAATGTCTGAATGATATTAATATATAACAGTTTCATTCGTATGATACATAAACGATTATTAAACATTAAATTTAAAAAATGAGTCATTGAACTAACACGACCTAGCAACATATAAATAAGTTGTGTTAAAACAAAACATTCAAAGATATTGTGTCGCCTTTAATCTCGTAAATTAATCATATATTTTTGGTATGTTATATTCTCATGTTGTTAATCATCTTTGCCATTTTTTAAAACTATCACTGTCAATTAATTTATGATGATAAAATTATGAAAAAAGTCGAATATCTTAGAATATATTTAACATTGTCATGTAACAATTAAAATATTTTTGAAGGAAAAAAATTCAATTTAATACTTAAAATATGCATGCTACTATTTGATTGAAAAAATTAGTTATATATTATTATATTAGTTGAAAGGCTCGTATGTTAAGTTTGAGCATTTTTATCATTATCATATTATCATATTTTTTATTTTTTATTTTTTATTTTTAAAAAATAGCGACATAATTCTCTCTAAACGTATTATTAATACGAAAGGAAAAGACGAGAAAATATATAATATAAAATAAAAAAAATGAATCAAAGAAAAAAAATAAAGTAAAAAAGCTAAAAGAGAGAAAGAAAAAAAAAGAATTAAAAAGTTAAAACACATTAAGAGGTAGTAAGACACCCCTTCCCCATCTTGTTGGGTAAGAGGTTTCAGCCTCTGACCGCCTCTAAACGAAAATAAAAAAACAAATGCACTGAATGATCAAAATGTCTGACCGCGTCTGAACGAGACAGATTAAGAGGCTGTTAAAAGGTATTTTTTTTAAAACAAACACCACCTTTCTTTCCATTCTTTTTGTTTTCTGTCGAGCCCAACAGTAGAGTTGGTAACCATTGTTGTGGTTTCTTATTCTACATATTGTAACATTCTATATGTATAACTAAGTCTCTATACTTACTTCGCATGATCCGTCGTATATGGTTAGTCTTGAGTCTAGTTAAGCACCGAGGCACAAGGACGTTGCTACGTCCTTAGCATCTTAATAGCCGTGACAATGGCAGCAGCCTGTTATGGCTTCTTTGTATGCATTGTGGTGCATCTTATGATGCAATTCAGTGTCAAGTGCTTCGAGGTATTGGTACGAACCAACGAGCATACTTTGCTCGGGTTCGTTAGGGGCTGTGACGTCCAACAGTGAGCCAACGGCTCGACGTAGTTCGTCATGTGCCACTCAGTTATGCCCGGGGTAACGTACCGAGGTCACAACATCAGGTCCTATGTAAGTCACGCATAGACCTAGCGTATACTCATCTTTAGTGAGCCAATGTACTCGTTTAAACTCTTTTTTTTATAAACTGCCTTGGTTCGTTATTCATTTTCGTAAATGATATGTCCACACTAGTTTTCCTACATGTCGACACTCCATGCTTGGTATGACGAAAGGTTTGGCATGCGCATGTTCATACGGATCATGCATGGGTTTTACCATGTTTGTCGTGTTTTAGTCATGCAAAAACTGAGGCCCTTATCTAGCTTTGCCAAGATTTGACGCGTTTCGTTGGTGTTGTATGCTAGGCTACAGGGTAAATGACATGACAATGATAGACGTTAAATTACGAGTGCGACTTACCGAGGTCCAAATTTGTTAGACGGTGGGGAGAGGTGATGGTGATAAGAGAGCTCGAACCTCCCTTGGATTCTACCCTTTTAAACCCGGCGTCTCTAGGCTCGAAAACCTTAACTCTCACCGTATTGTTTCCTTCTTGTATTCGGAATTGAGTTGTGCTAGAGATGAGTGTGAATGGCTCTTATTTATACACTAACCATTTTGTCTAGTTACTGAAAATTTTAAAAGCATGTGGAGTGGTATTACACACACTATTGACCAATAGTGACACCTCTTAATACTATTGGTCATCATTGGTACTACTTATCACTGTGTGGGAATATATACTGTTTCTTGACCTTTGAAATTTGAATCAGATACATGAGACGTAACTTGGCATGTAGAGTTTGAAAAGAAAACAAGTACGGTAGTATGCAAGTATACATGATGATGTCTCGTTGTCATCCTATTTTTTTTTAAATTTAGTCACGGGTATTGAGTGTAGATGGTTTTGTAAAATGATGCGAGTAAATAAGTATGGTTTTTACCGCTACGAGTTCTATAATATCGTTTTTTTGACATAAGAGCGATAATAGTAATATTCGCGTGCTATTAAGGCTTTCTATAACACGAAGTAGTGCATGTCGTTCATAGAATAACTTTCTTTTAGGATTAATGGTACATTTGCAAATTTCGCGATACATAATCTTACTTAATGACAAAAAGGAAATATGAATTCTACAGGGTGCCACAGTCTCCCTAGGTTAGAAGATTTCGTCCCGAAATCAAGGCATTGTAGGAGATTGAGAATTTGCAAACAAGTGAGGGTATTTGCTCTTGAATTGGTCCTCACGTTCACACGTGTACTATGGACCTTTACGTGCATTCCAACGGACTTTAACGATAGGTATACGGCTTCGCTTGAGTTGCTTGACCTCTCGGTTCATAACCTCTACGGGTTCTTCAATGAAGTCTAGTTTGTCGTCGAGTTGGATTTCCTCCAGGGGAATAACGAGTGTGTCATCGGATAAACATTTCTTTAGGTTGCAAACGTGAAACAAATTATGCACTCGACTAAGCTCCTGAGGTAATTCTAATTGGTAAGCTACTGGACCAATCCTTTCTATGATTCGAAAAGGTCTAATATATCGAGGGCTTAACTTTCCATGTTTTCCAAATTGAACTACGCCCTTCCAGGGTGCAACCTTGAGCATAACCTTATCTCCCACTTGAAACTCAAGGGGCCTATGCCTCTTGTCAGCATAACTCTTTTGTCGATCACGCGCCGCTTGCATGCGATTTCTAATTTTAAAGATCTTCTCCGTAGTTTCATGAATAATATTTGGTCCGGTGAGTTGTGCTTCTCCAACTTCGGCCCAACAAACAGGTGAACGACACTTTCTACCGTAAAGTGCTTCGAACGGTGCAGCTTTAATGCTCGTGTGATAACTGTTGTTGTACGAAAATTCTACTAGGGGTAAATGTCTATCCCAACCATTCCCGAAGTCAATTACACAGGCTCTCAACATGTCTTCTAATGTCTGAATGGTCCTCTCACTCTGACCATCGGTCTGCGGATGATAAGCAGTGCTCAGGTTCAACTGCGTACCCAATGCTTTATGCAAGGATTTCCAAACTCTCGAAGTGAAATGGCTATCACGATCGGAGATGATTGACACCGGTATACCGTGTCTTGCTACTATCTCCTTCATGTATAGCCTCATCAATTTTTCTGTCGAATCCATCTCCCTCATTGGCAAAAAGTGAGCAGACTTGGTAAGATGGTCAACAATGACCCAAATCGAATCAAATCTTGTTGCCGTTTTGGGTAGCTTGGTGATGAAATCCATTGTTATCTTCTCCCACTTCCATTCTGGTATATCGAGTTGGACCAATAAACCAGAGGGCCTCTGATGTTCAGCCTTGACCTTGGCACAAGTCAGGCATTTGCTGACATATGTGGCGATGTCAGCCTTTATGTTTGGCCACCAATATAACATTTTCATGTCATGGTACATTTTGTCGGCTCCTGGATGAATAGAATACTTTGACTTATGTGACTTGTGCATAATCAAAGATCTTGTGTCACCGTAACACGATAGCCAACTTCTATTATCCAGACATAATGTCCCATCGGCGCGGGCTTCTAACCGCTTTAGCATGCCACCAATATCTTCTGCTTCAATGTTTTCGATCTTAATTGCTTCCTTCTGAGCCTCAAGGATTCGTGACGGAAGGTCCAAGCCAATGGTCATAACCAAGGCTCTTACTCGTAGCGGTTTGATCCTTTCCTTTCGACTCAAAGCATCTGCTACAACATTTGCTTTCCCCGGGTGGTAACGAATTTCGCAATCGTAATCGCTTAGGAGCTCTATCCATCGGCGTTGCCTTATATTGAGTTCTTTTTGGTTTAAGATATGTTGTAGGCTCCTATGATTAGTGAACACCACACATTTTATGCCATACAAATAGTGTCTCTGGATCTTTAGGGCGAACACTACCGCTCCTAACTCCAGATCATGAGTGATGTAGTTCTTCTCGTGAGTTTTCAGTTGCCTAGAAGCGTATGCAATAACCTCCATCCTTTGCATCAATACGGCACCTAACCCTTTTATGGATGCATCACAATACACCACAAAATTGTCACTTCCTTCTAGTAGTGCAAGAATAGGTGCAACACATAGCTTCTGCTTCAGTAATTGGAAAGCCGTCTCTTGCTATTTACCCCAATAAAACTTTCTATCCTTCTGCGTTAGTTCCGTCATAGGCTTAGCTATTTTGGAGAATCCTTCGATGAATCTCCTATAGTAGTCTACAAGACCTAAGAACTGGCGAATCTGAGAAGGGGTGGTTGGAGATGCCCAATTCTTAACCGCTTCAATCTTAGTTGGGTCCACGTGAATACCACTGTTATCGATCACGTGTCCAAGGAATTTCACCGTATGGATCCAAAATTTGCACTTGGAAAATTTAGCATACATTTCTTCCTTCTTCAACAACTCTAGAATAGTCTTCAGTTGTTCTTTGTGTTCTTTCTCATCATGGGAGTATATGAGAATATCGTCAATGAACACAATTACAAACTTGTCCAAGTAAGGTTTGCATACACGGTTCATGAGGTCCATGAATACCGTAGGTGCGTTGGTCAAACCAAAAGGCATAACTTGGAACTCATAGTGTTCGTATCGTGTTCTAAAAGCAGTCTTGGGAATATCTTCTTCTCTAACCCTTAACTGATGATAACCTGACCTTAAGTCAATTTTTGAGTAGATGCTGGATCCTTGCAACTGGTCGAATAAATCATCGATCCTTGGTAAGGGATAACGATTTTTCACTGTAAGTTTGTTCAACTCACGATAATCGATACACATTCGGAAAGATCCATCTTTCTTTTTGACAAA
>BQNB010006432.1:2033-29939 GCA_026074375.1 Tanacetum coccineum | reverse complement strand
CACCACCGAAAAAGGGTGCGGTTGGGTTATAGTAAAACATGAGTGTGTTCGGGTTGTTGTGGTTCACAGCCGGGTGAGTTTGGTTTCGGAGATAAGCACCAGATTAGGGTCCGTTTGATTCATAACAGACTAGGGTGCGTGTGTTCAGGTTGGTTGCGGGTTGACAGCCACCTTTAGGGTGCGTCGGGTTTTGTTTGTAACAAAAGGGGGTGTTTGGTTGGCTGCCAAACGGCACAAGGGTGCGTTTGGCTGGCAATGTAGCAACCACAAGGGCGTTTGGATCTGGGCTTATGCATAAGGGGTGTGTTTGTTTTGCTGTTTATAACAGCATAAGGGTGCGTTTGGTGTGGGCAGAAACGCCGTAGAGTACGTTTGGTTTTGATAAAAACCATAAGGGGTATGTTTGGTTTAAGCGAGAGACACAAATGGGCGTTTGGTTTAGCGGAACAACAAGAGTGCGTTTGGTTCAACGAAACAACGAGGGTTTGTTTAGTTATACTTTGACAAATGAAAATAACGTAAGTTTTTAACAAATATTAAAACCGGATAAATAATAATTGGTGGTTTAATCGGTTAAATAAATATAAGACTTATTAATTTGGTTTGATTTAAGTATAATGATATATATATATGGTACATCTAAAAACGCGAGCATTGAAATATGGAAACGTTAAAAATTGCAACATATTGATTTTAGGGAAAACGTCGAGTTTTGCGAAACTGGAAAACGATATATAAACGGGAAAGTCACGATGAAATTATATAAACTTTCTATATCTATTAAATGTCCGCTAAAACTTATATTGTTTTATAAACCGATAAAGGAGCTAAAGTTATATTTTATAAAATATTAAAGTATAACTATACAATAACCTGACAACGAACGAAAACAATACTTTTACAATGAGATAATTATTTTAGACACGACCTGTCAATGAAACGAAACATGATTTATAAAATATTAAATTATATATTATAATTGGTATAAACGGTTACCAACTTCGGTTGTTTAAGTTATAATAGTAAGACACGTGTCAACTTTTATTCAAAGTCTTTTGTTAATTAAATTGGAGTCAAACTAATTGGTTAAATTAACAACTCGCATTTATTATATAATACCTGCAAGGTATTATATACTTTTCATAAATCTTTGGATTGATCGTTTTTGTGATATAATTTACGGTAAGAATTATATAAGGGTTATTTTTCATAAGAAATATATAACGAATATATATTACACGCTTTGCGTATATTTTCAATTTATTTATTTAACCAACCACCAAACTATTACAACTTTAAATCTAAATCTTTTATCAACGTGTCGCGTTGATGTAACAAATCATCGGGAAACCCAAACGCATTACCCTAGGCTAGTGAGACTTAGCTGTTGAGACTAGTCGCAACTTCTTGATCGAGCCGTTCCAGTTTCCGTTTTGTCTGGCATTTAATGTGCGCATTCCCGCCAATCGTTCTTCGTCATCGATGTAAGTTTATAGCCCCTCTTTCACTTGTTTTACATTTACTTTATAAATCTCGGGGGAGAATACATGCTCAATACAACTTGTTTACATATTCGTTTACAATATCTTTTACATACTATTCTACATACTTGGTTTACATACTTGATTTTTGCAATTCATTACAAACACATTTACATGATTGATTTCAAATCGGTTTACATACTTATTTGCATAGCTCGCTATGGGATACATTATTTGACTTTATTTTGGTCACAAATGCATACTTTACATTTGAAATGATTTTCGGATTACGATTTGTAGTGGCGCCTGCGGGGCCAACAAGCACTACATGCCCGGGTGTTGCAGATGGAACACCCACGATGGGAACACATTATTTGTATCACTGCTCGAATCGGGCACATACAACAAGTCTACGTCACAGCGTCATGAACTGTAAATCACTTGGAGGGTGAGCGCGAATGTTATGAAATAGATTTATTTGGGATTGATAATCCCCGTTCGAGTGATTAGCTATCACTTAGCAAACGAACGTTATAGCATGTTGTCTGCGCGTATGTTATGAAATAGATCTATTCGGGATTGACAATCCCCGTTCGGGTGATTAGCTATCACCAGGTAAACGAACGTTATAACATGTCGGATCATTGTTGGGGACTACAGGGCCCCCCGACACATACATACTTGGAACATTTTGGTGACATTACATCTGTCATGCATTATTTATAAACATCTTTGGGATAAGATTGGTACTTTTGGTAACATAAAATGGGTCGTGCATATTTTATAAATATTTTACATGGTACTGTGATGACACAGTGGATAAATACATTTGTTGAAACTTACATTCATATTTAAACTAATCTATGAACTCACCAACTTTAATGTTGACACTTTTAAGCATGTTTTTCTCAGGTGAATTAGATGCTTGGATTATTTGATGTGCATTGGAGTCTTTACATTCAAGTTTTTCATGGTGATGCAATTATGGGACAAACTATTATTTTGATTTCAGAAAATCAACGAGATTGTTTTACAAACGACACATTTAGAGGTCGTTCTCTTGTATCTTGAGCTGTTGTATTATGAAGTAACGCTCCCTGACATATTTCCGCTGCGACACATTTTTGGGGGTGTTACAACAAAACCCGCTGGTGACAAGGCTCCCAAGCCCACTTCCTCTCAACCACCCAAACCAATACCAGCACAAATTGAACCCTCCAAGAAAGACCAAGGTAAAAAGCGTAAACTGGTCAATGAGACATCTGATGCACCATCCCCCGCCAAACGAGCTAAAGCAGGTAAGGTGACTAAGCAACGCATGCCAAAGAGGTCTCTACAGTTGGTTGATGAGTTTGTTGATGAAGGTGTTCCAGAAAAGGAACCTGACCATGATGATGAAGAGGGAGACCTTCAACGGGCTCTGGAGCTAAGCCTAAAGGATCAAGGGGAACGAACTCAGGGACCGGCTCGTCCGGTGGTAATTAGGGAAATTGACTCTGGGAGAATTCAACCGCTACCAGATGTACAAGGAAAGGGAAAAGAGAAAGTCGTTGATGAACAAGCTGCTCACGATCTACTCACCCTTCACACTCCAAAGCAGAATAGACCTACAGATCAATTTATCTTTCAGAGGCGCACTCCTATGCCCACTGAATCCTCTGGACATGCTAAATCTCCTTCCTTAGATGCAGAACTAGCTCTGACTGACAGTGAAACGGAATCTGATGAGGAAGCGCCTAAGATCCATGTTGGAGATCAAGATGAAGGCTATGCTGGACCAAACCCTGGTGAACAAGATGAAGGCCAGGCTGGACCAAACCTTGTTGAACAAGATGAAGGCCAGGCTAGATCAAACCCTAGTGATGCTGTAGAGTCTCAACCTCAATCAAGTCATGTGGTTCATGCTGGACCAAACCTTGAACACATGGACTCAAAGGCCACTGATGCTTCATCAAACAAAAACCTCTGAGCAACAATTTGGGATGAAGATATTTACCACAAACTCGCTTAATCAAAATGTTTTAGAGAACCTTAAACTCCCAACTCAAGATCAAGTGATTATCGAAGAACCTGCAAGCTCCACTGGAACCCTGTCTTCTCTATAAAATCTTGACAAGGAACTCAGCTTCACCAATCAGTTCTTCGTAGAGAAGCCACAATAAGAAGAACCCGAGAAAACCAATATTGAATCAGAGGTCCAATCAATGGTCATGGTTCCCATTTATCAAGACACCTCATCAGTTCCTCCAATGACCTATCCGGTTATTGATCTGACTGTGTCACACCCAGTCTTCATAACGATTCATGCACCACTTCCAACATCAACAACAACAGTCACAGCAACCATAACAACAACATCTCTTCCACCACCACAACCACAACAAAGCACCGAAGATCCAATGTTATTGAAGCACATCGGTGAGCTTGAACAACATATGGCGGACCTAATACAAGACAACTTAGCCCTGGAGGAAAGGTTGGACAAACATGGGACCCGGCTATACAACTTGGAGAATCTCAATATTCCCTACAAGGTGAGCCAAGCAGTTGATGAGATAGTCACTGATGCAGTAGACTGGGCAATGCAAGCTCCACTTTGAGCTCACTTCAGGGATCTACCTACTATTGATATGAAGGAAATTCTTCAACAACAAATGTTTGAAGATAACTCCTACAAGGCTCATGACATTCACAATGACTTGTATGAGACTTTGCAGAAGTCATTGGAGCTAGATTATTCAAATCAATGTCTAGCTGATCAGGAGGAAGCTCGTAAGATGAAAAGAAAGAATCGTGAGTCGCCAAGAACTCCTCCTGGGTCTCCACCTTTATAGCCACCACATCCACCTCCTCCAGCAGGTGCATCAGGTGCTCCAGGTACTTCGGGAGCATTATGATCTTCTCAGATGCCTCTGCCTCCTCTTCCTCTATCTACTGGTACATCAGGATTTGCTCAGCAACAAGGCAGTAAGACTCCAAGATCATCCAAAACTGCGGCCTCCACACATCAATCCATGGCTTCGACCACGTCTGACACTAGTTAAGAGTCAACTGGTTTTACGGCTACTCATGAAACATCTCCTTCAGGTGATCTGATGCATGATGATTCCATTCCTGACGAACAGGTACATTTATCTGACGATAAAGACTCCGGGAATGACCACCTACCAAAAGACAATGTGAGAACAGACTGGTGGAAACCACTTCCTGAAGAATAAAGACCAGCTACTCCTGAACCTACTTGGATCATTCCTTCCTCTAATGTGTTAGATGTTAAGAACAATTGGGCTTTTGCATTAGTGTCAACCTATGAACCCCCTGCTGAGAACTCTATGCTTGTTAAAACTGGAGACATGATGACTTTTATAAACTGGTACTACCGTCAAGTGAACAAGACTGTGCTTACACAAGCAGATTTCGAAGGGCATGCTTATGAAGTTGTTAAAGCCTTCTACCCAGATGTCGTTCAACTTAAGTTCCAGATGGAGGAGTGTCACAAGATGCTCACATATCAGGTTGACTGGACGAATCCGGAAGGAGATCAAGTCAGAATCGATGTCAACTGACCACTACCTCTCGGTGGTCCTCCAGGTCATGTCATTATTCTAACACAATTCTTATTCAATAAAGACTTAGAGTATTTGAGATATGGTAGCAAGGGAAGCAGTCCCACACTATCGATTTCCAAGATGAAGGATGCTAGTTATCCTGACTTTGGTCTTGAACTGTTGGTGCCGGAGCGAATGTGGATTGATGATGTGTGTACCTATGACATAAGTGCCAAATATGGCATCTCTCACTGGTGGTTTAATCGACAGAAGTTCTATATTGACATATATGATTCTTCGTCGCGTCGTAAAGAAGTCAGAACACACATGCGGATTCTTAGTGTCGTCATAATCAAAGCATACTCAAGATACGAGTATGACTACTTGAGCAAAATTGTCCTCCGAAGAGATGACTTCCAAGAACACACGATTGCTAAAAAAGATTTCAAGAACCTGTATCCCAGTGACTTTGAAGACCTGAATATGCTCCTTCTGCAAGGTCATCTCGATCATCTTCCTAGTTCAGACAAATGGATGCTATCTATAACTGTTAAGCTATGAACTCGAAACTTGGTGATTCGACAGCGGGTTGAAGACTTTCAACTCGGCATTAAAAGCTACCAGACATAGTTGAACCTCACTAAACTAGGATGGGATGCAACAAGATACGAGTTCAAGCATAATTATACCATCATTGAGTCTTCTCGAGCAGTAGTGTTCCCGTTAGACAACAATAACCGAAAGATCATGAGGTTCAATGAGATATACAAGTTCAGTGATGGGACGTTGACACGTATTTTGGAAGCACTAGATTACAGAGTCAAGGAATTCAAGGTCAAGCGGCTCAATCCGGGTATGAATACGCGATTCTGGACTGAAAAGGACGTGACAAGGAGCAAAGAGTTCATAGCGGCAATTGAAAGGCGACTGAAGACGAGAAGGATCTACCGGAATCTGGAATGCTTTGTTGGTGGACGTGTTCGTGATATTGACTACAGACTTCTTCAGAGAACGGAATGATATCGCCATTCCATTTTAAAGGTCAATATGATGTGTAATATATTATTAACTTTGTACATTATATAGTAGTGTAGCAATAGTACGTTATGTGTCAGGGTATGAATTTTTATGAATTTTTCATTAAATTCAAAATCTTTCCAACCTATCATACCTGACACTAACAGACTCCCTCACTAATTGAGGGGGAGCATATATCGGTTCCAATATCGGCTTGTATTTAATCAGACCACATTTTCTCCTAAATTTTTCTAACATATTTAAATCAATTGAGATCCTAAATCTCAAAGGGTTTCAATTTTTTGATCAGGGGAGAGAATGTGAATTAAATATTAAATCTGATAAAAATGTGATCTATTAAGACTCAAGCAGGTACTCCTCCCTCCTTGTGCCAAACAATTTCGATTACCGACGCACTTGTTGAGGGGGAGCGTTTCTAAATAATCAAAACAATCAAGGTACAATGGCTTTGATATCTATATCACAAGTACCTTGATTGATTTTTCAATTAGTTTTATGGCGAAGTGAACTGTACCAAAAGACCGACCCTGTACTTACTTTATCGGAGTTATAAGGATGGTAAGGTTAGGTACATGTTCCCATGATCCCGCTAGAGCCGGAGGGATCTACCCAGGGACAATCCACTAGTTAGTGTAGAAGTCCTTAGGTATGATTACAAAAGGAGTAATGTGTGAATAAGGGAATAGTGTGGACTGAGATGAAGCTAGTACTGGAACACACCCAACAATGTACTAGTAATGAAGTCTCGGTAAGCACTGAAGGGGCTAAAGAATGAAAAAGAAATGTTAAGATAAAGGGTGAAAAGAAAGCAGCCCTCCTTTGACATTAGGTAGAAACCGAGTCACTACATATGCTGTCAAGTACCATGGTTGATTGCTGACATTTGATGACAAAAAGTATTTCCATGGACCCGCAGTGATACGCTGCACAACCCTCCCTAGCCACTCAGATCCCTCAAAGGTTCTTGTTTCTTTCTCATTGGAGATCAATACATTTTTATCGTCTCTCTCACTCCTAGTTAGACGATATTGAATAGGTGGCAGTTGCTCAGCTTCCGACTACTAAAACCACAAAAGGTCACTTATAGAGTCTAGAGCCATGAGACATCCTAAATCTCGTTAGGACCTTAATACAAAACTATGCTTGTCATCTCACACTTGTTGATAACAAGTAAGATCTTAAGAGTCCTACGCATTATCCTTGTGGTATGGCCAGAACTTCGAGTGTTACGAAAGTACTACAAGGAAGATGGAATCCTTCTAGAGCCTACATCAAAACAAGCTTTGGTTGGTGAATGTGAGATCCATTAGCGATCAAATTGTGGACAATGGAAAGCAACGATTTGTGCGATTCTTTATGAATCAAACTTGTTCCAGGGCAGTGAATTGATTGAATGTTTTCGAAAAACACTTTAGTCGTTGTGCTTAACAATGATTTTCGGCACATTGACTGTTGTATATCTTTCAAAAACAAATTGTGATTCTGATGATGAAATTTGATTTTATGTATAATAAAACCTTTCGATAGCTTCTTTATTTCAACTTCCCTATATATTTTGACTTTCTTTGTGTCACAAAACTCATTTTATGAGTTGACTACGCGATGATCTTCAAATCATCTTTCTTATATTAGTGGATTTTTAATTTCATGGTTCACTCCTCCGTGCTTTGTTACTTTAAGGCGCTCCGGTTTGAGACGGCTAGCGCAGCCGCGAAACCTGTCAAGGAGATTCTTCGGAAGTCTACCTGATCACAGGCAGTATAGTATTTATACTGATTAACGGGGAACCGTGGTTCTTGCAACCTTATTCAACGAAAGTGAACAAAGACACTTTCGTTTGTTTATTACTAACATATACTTGCAGGAATTCCTGACGGTAGCAGCTGCTGGCAAGAGACATGTCAATTCACAACCCCATGCTCACACTTAATATTCCTAATCAAAGACATCATGATATCTGAAAGACCTACAACACAGCTTCCGCAACTCTAATGTGTGCTATCATGATCCAGAAAAGTGTGAGCATGTCGTTTCGATGGTCACAACATTACATGGAGGCAATACCACAACAAGGATGATTAAGAGATTTACTATGGCTGATGATCTCAAAGAAAGCTCAAAGATCACACAAGTCAAAGGAACTAAGTTCAAAGATCACTACATTGTGTACAAAGAGATCAATGCCTAAAGAATCAAAGACTACGAGCAGAACACAAGATCAAGATTGTTGAGCTTAATTTAGTATTTTCTGGGGTGACCTCCCTTAGGGGGAGATTGTTAGATATTAGAAAAAGACTTGGTCACCCCGTGTATTTTACCGTTTATTGTTGCTCGTGGTTAAGTAATTAATGTATAACATTCGGTAATGGGCCGGGTATTAAACCCAACATGTAAGCCCACTACCAAGGCCTTAAGGCCGGTTTTGTTGTCACTATATAAGCCTCTTCCATGCCATGGAAGAGGTGGGTTAGTCATTTACATAATACAAGTTTATTTTCTCTCTCTAGAAAGTTCTCTCTCACTTTCTCACTCTAGAACTTGACTAATCCACTAGTCATCTAATTGTGTTATGATTTCCAATATCCTACAACTTACAACCATGGGAACTGAAGTCATTGGTTTCGATTGTTTAAAGGATTTGTACGCATCAGATGACGACTTCTCAGAAGTATGGAAACAAAATGAAACAGGTATCCAAGGTGGGTTATATCTTGTTCAAGATGGATTTTTATTCTTTAAAGATCGGTTGTGCATACCTCGAGGGTCCCTTAGAGAGCACTTAATTTGGGAACTTCATGGGGGAGGTCTTGGTGGCCATCTCGGTCGAGACAAAACCATTAAGTTGGTTGAAGAACGCTATCATTGGCCACAAATCAAGAGAGATGTGAATAAATTTGTTAAAAAGTGTTACATATGTCAAACCAACAAAGGTCAGTCTCAAAACACTGGTTTATACACTCCTTTGCCAATTCCCGAAGCTCTGTGGGAGGATATATCCATGGATTTTGTTTTAGGATTACCACGTACACAAAGATCTTCTGATTCAGTATTCGTAGTGGTTGATCGTTTTTCAAAAATGGCGCATTTTCTTCCTTGCAAGAAAACATCAGACGCGTCACATATTGCTGGAATTTTCTTTCAGGAAGTAGTTCGGCTTCATGAGGTGCCAAAGACTATTACTTCCGACAGAGACACTAAATTCTTGTACCACTTTTGGCGCACTTTATGGCGACTTTTTGAGACTGGCTTGCAATATAGCAACTCATTCCACCCCCAAACTGATGGGCAAACAACAAGACTATAGTGAACATCATTCGATGCATATGTAGTGATCGCCCGGAACAATGGGATCTTTGTTTAGCTCCTGCTGAATTTGCTTGCAAGAACATGGTTAATCGTTCAACGGGTAAACCACCATTTTCTGTAGTGTACCAGAAGCCGCCAAACCACACACTTGATTTGGTTCCTTTACCAAAAATCCCAAGATACAGCATTGTTGCCGAGAATTTTGCTAAAAAGATTGAAGCTATTCAAGCTGATGTCCGACTCAAACTTGAAGCTTTTAATGCTAAATATAAGGAGGACAAAGACAAGCATTGCAGGACCAAGATTTATGTAGAAGATGATCTTGTTATGGTACATTTACGGAAAGAACGATTTCCAGTGGGCACCTATAACAAGTTAAAGAAGAAGATTGGTCCTTGTCGCATTTTGAAGAGAATAAATGACAATGCATATGTCGTTGACCCACCTGAAGACATGGCAATCTCCAATACCTTCAACGTTTCATATTTGGTTGACTACTACCCTCTTGACGAACTCCTTTATCCTAATGAGAACTCGAGGTCGAGTCCTTTTCAAGTGGGAGAGAATGATAAAGGAGATAGTCCGGAAACAAATTGAAACTTGGAGAACAAGAAATCCAAGTAAATCTGAAAAGAGATTATTACTTGGTCAACAAGGAATCCAAGTCACAACAGAATTTTCTTATAATTATCTTTATTTATTAATTAGGATTAGTATGCAATTAGGATACCTTTTACTTTTAGTCAGATAAGAATTAGGAATGTTAGGTCTATATAAACTACATTCCAGCATTCTATATGCATTCAATTCAATTTATAAATCTCAATTCAAATTTTGTTCTTCTCTATTCGTGAAGTCAAGAATATATCAGGTTATTTGCGTCTGCAACTTTCCTGTTCATTAGCGTTTGCTGTGAACAAATCAATCAGCCTTCCGCTGTCCTACTTCATTGGATGGAAAATCACAAGTTGTGTGCTAAAATGGCATCCATTTATTACTATAATCGCCATTGAAAAACTATAATATCTTTTGTAGAAACACTAAACTCAGGTCTAAAGTTTGTTCATTAGTAAGAAAAATGGGCTGGACTACAACTTGAATTTTGAAAAGCTTCCGCTTTCTTTCCTCTATTTTCCGGTACAGAGCAGCCTCAACACTTCTAAAAGTTTTCATTTGTAGATTGATAGACACTAGTGTCAACTGCCTTTGAACAATCCAAACCAGAATCTCAGTGTCTCAATGAATATACCAATCGCACATTTGAGAGCACGATCAGCACTCATTTCTTCTTAGTGGAAGTTTTCTTCGTCTTTTTATTTTTAAATCCTCCTCCACTCTCCTGTCAAAACAACGGATATAAATGAGTGAAAGTTGAAAACAGATTGCTTTAAGACAAAAGCAACAATAGTTATCTCAAATCATATTTACACGCAAAAATAAAAGTTTGGAAGATATATATAAATGAGCAGAAGTGCCTTCTTATAGTGAATGTAAGCAGCTTTGCCAGTCATCTCTTGCCCGTTTTTAGCGACATAAACCTGAAAGTACAAGAAAATTCTGTTTATATCATACAACACATTAAGAGATGCCATCAAAAAGTAGGGGTAGCAATTCCTAAAACGAAACAAAACCCAAAACCGACACTGAATTATACAGGTGGGGTCTGGCCTAAACAGTTTTAAAGCCGTGTGTGTTAAAAAGTTTGACCCACCAACCCGTTTGAGTTCATTTTAGATAAATTATGTGTATAATGGGTTAAACAGGTTAAATGAGTTAAGTGGATTAAACGACTCAATTGCCCACCAGTTTAGAAAAACAGGTTGAATATGCGGTGTTAGGATTGCTGTAACTACTTAAACATGTCGTGTTCGGGTTAAGGTAAAGGTGTTCTGACATGCCAATCCAAAACCAAACCCGACCCATATTTGGTTCTAACAGTTTCTTAATTTGAAATGACTACAATAACAAAACAAGAACATTCCAACTTACCTTCTTCCCATCGCCATTTGTAAACCAATGCCCCGTCACTTGACCATCTGCTTGAATCCTTCTTTTTCCAGCATCTTTGGTAATCCCTTTCACATTATTAACTTTAGGATTCATAAAACCTTGTGACGTTTCTTGAGTCTTTGATTTTCTTGAGTTTTTCCTTGTTGAGCTTGTCTCAGCTTTATTAGTTTTGTCACCACTGCTAAATTGACCCCTAACAATAAAACAAAATACAAAAAAGAATTATTAAAAGAGCTATTTGCATAAAACCCCTTAAAAACTATCATTAATATGACAGAACTAACTTACATGTAATCGATATTTGATGTACTGGGCTGCTCAGAACCTCTATTTTCTGCATTTAACGGGAAAAAGTTGCACAAACGAGTTCGCACAAGCTCTTGGACCCTCAAATCATTATGGAAAAAATACTGATGTGCAGGGGGGCTAGGGTCACCCAAATCTACTACACTGTCCATAACATGACTATTATGGTTGCTTTTTCCAATATTACTCTCAACTTTTCTTTTTTCTTTCATCGAACTAAAATATTCGTCACAAACCTCATCTAGTGCAGGTGTCGGGATATGGAAACTCTTCTTGCGTCTAAAATCTTCCCATAAATCTTTTCTGTCTGAAGTATCGAGTGATTCACTTAATTTTCTTGGCTGATGTAAACCTACACTTTTTCCTCTATTCAAATAAGGTTCTGACTTATTGCAGGTCTTGTTAACTTTACTGATAGAAGGAATATCAGAATCAGAGTCGGAATCAATCAGCTGAAACTTTCTAAGAGGACTGATTGTTAACTTTGGAAACGGCTGTTTGCTGCAGCTTGTGATTACGGATTCTGGCGTGTTTGAGACATTTGAGAGATTTTGCTTTCTTTTTCCTGATTCTCTTGTCAAAACACCTAGTCCGGTAAGCGGGAATTTGGAAGTGTTACGGGCTGAATAGTGTTGTGTTGGAAGAATCTCATCTGCATTTAGCAAGAATAACAACCAGTGAATATGGGAATGATAAACAAGCGCATGTGACATAATTAGCACACTGGTTTAAGATACGTCTGACTGCAAATTAATTTATGGAATTTTATTCATAGAACTGGCACAAATATCATCCTTTTTACGCAAAGTTAATCAATGTGGTGATCCCGGATATCTTTGTGAACTCTCTTGGATTACAAAGAATCACAAATTGCTGCATATGTAAGCGTTTATGTCTGTGCTAATTGCAGTAATGAGTTACAAAGTGGGATGATGGATTACATAAGATATCCCCTGTTAATAAACACAAGCCCGTTTTGTTATTCATATATGAAAAATCATTGGTAACGATTACAGCTTTCTTGTTCATGTTAAGACATGAGTAACCGTCCATAGGGGTTGTAAGTTGTAGCCCAAGTGCCCAACGGCACCAATTCTATCATAAAATTAACTAAATATATTACACAATAGACACAAAGAAGTTATCAACGGTTACTCGTAAGTCCTATCAGTCTACCACCCACAGCATATAGATTAACGTCCAGTTTATTGTTATTATTAGAGTTCAAAATAATGTAATTGGCTGCCAAACTCATCCTAATCACAAACGTTGTTTTTCTATTTTTGAAATCGATTTGAACCTATTAAAAAAAGCATTGATCCCTATTACTTTACCATTGAAACACCAAATAATCAGTATGTTTTAGTGTTTGCAAGATGCTAACTGATAGTATCTGATCCCTATTACTTTACCATTGAATTTCATTCATAATCAGCATTACCAAACACTAGCACAACTAAAGGGTACTTACGAAAAACTGCTAATTTGCTTATCAAAACAAATAATAAGCAGTTTGGATAAGCAGACCGAAACACCCCCAAAACACATTAATCGGATAAGAAACCAAACATTAATCAGACCTTTAGCATTATTATCCTCGGGTGACGAAAAGTCCTCAATATCATCATCATCAACAACTACAGAACCCAAATCCACTATACTCTTACCCTTTCCGAAACCCGAAAGCCCCCCTTCCACCGCACTACACCCGCGCCTTAATCGCTTCAACCTCGGCCGTAACACCTCGTCGTTCTCATCATCTGAATCAGCAACAGTTAGCGTCTCAATCTCAAACTCCTCCTCATCATCAGCAGCTACTGGAACAGCTTCCGAAACCCGATTCGATGTATTATTCGGTGTGATTTGGGGTTCTGGGGTATCATCGAAATCGAAGTCGAAACCTAATGAAAATGAAGGTGCTTCAAAATCACCCATTCCAATTATTATTGCTGTGAATTGAAAGTGATACTTTTAGGGGTTTAATTATTTTGATAATTATATTATGGATTTGATTTATTGATTCGTGTTATGTAAGTTTTTTGGGTTTTCAAAATGTGTTTTGGCGGGTTTTGCTTTTGCTGAAATTAATTTCATTGTTATGGCGCTTGTGTACCAATGTTTTCAAAATTAATTTGGATTAAAATTTGGGTATGTATTTTCCTAGAGTTAAGATCAACATAGACTCATTATTTGTCATAGATCCAATGAACCAATCCTAGCCACTCATTTTTTCATCAAAAATAAAAAAACTCACTTTCCACCTTTTTTTTAAAAATAAAATATCTTACAAACGGTAAATCGTCACACGACAAAAAATACACCATCGCGACGAGTATTTTTTTATCTTTCAGTAGACGGGTGACACGATATACTTTCGAGGAACTTTTTTCGATTTTTTTTTCAGGCACGAATTGCGAAAATCATATATGATTCGTATAACGAATCATATATGATTCGTATAACGAATCATATATGATTTCATGAAATCATATATGATTTGTGATTCTAACGAACTTTTTTTCAATTTTGTTTCAGTCACGAATTGCGAAAATCATATATGATTCGTGTGACGAATCATATATGATTCGTATAACGAATCATATATGATTTCATAAAATCATATATGATTTCATAAATCATATATGATTTCATAAAATCGTATATGACTTCATAAAATCATAAAAAAAAGTTCGTCGAAAGTACATAGTGTCGCCCCTCTATAGAAAGATAATTTAATTCTCGTCGCGATGATATGTTTTGTTTTGCGTAACGATTAACAATGTGTGAGATATTTAATTTAAAAAAAGGTGGAAAGTGGGTTTTTTTATTTTTGATGAAAAAATGAGTGGCTAGGATTGGTTCATTGGGTCTATGACAAATATTGGGTCTATATTGAACTTTTGGCTATTTTCCTATGTCAAAGGAATGAGAGTTATTATAAATAGGGTGAGGCGTGGCGTGGCGTCTTACGCCTTTGCGAGTCATAACAAGTCATGCCGTTTTTAAGGCGTGACTTAAAGCGACACAAAATATGAAAATATTTATAAATTTATATATTTATATCATATTACAAATATATTGAGTTTATAAAAAGTGTCATACATAAGGAATAAAGTCAAGAAACTATCTTTGCATGTAATCTTTTTCATTTCTATATAAAAATACGATTTTTATCGAAATTGAATTCAAAAAACCCTCCACGTGCACGCATAACGTTTTATCGCGTCTTATTACGTTTTTTCACTTTTCGTCTCACGTCAAGCCTTAAGCTCAATCCTTAGTCTATTGCGTGGCGTGGAGGTCACGCCTCGCGCCTTTGCGAGGTCTTTGGGCGCTACGGCGCTCCATTTAGAATCATGGTTATTCGGAACAAAAAATATTTTTCTCAAGCTCGTTTTTTATTCGTGCTTTTGTTAAAGCTACGGGTGTCATGACCCACGTCATCAACTTTTTTACGTCATGTCATTTCAGCATTTCATTGGTTTATTTTCTTTTTCATTTCACATCAAAAACACCTATTTTGAGACTTACAATTTTATTTATTTTTCTATTTTTTCAAACCAACAAAATTTTTATTAAAAACAAAAACTACAAATTACCTAAAAATACAAAATTAGTACGTTTTAAAACTTTCGAATAACTTTTATAAAGAATTACTACAACAAATTACAAACCATCGAAAATTTAAAAAACTAAAATCTAATAGTAGAATATCCTAAAGGGTTTTAAATAAAGAAAATAAGACATTAATGTAACTATCTGCAGTGAAATTCTTGAGTTCTATAAGACGTAAATACGCGATACTTGTAGAGATATTAAGATTTGGTATTTCATCTTCCCCACACCAATAATATATAATTCACCATCTATCATCCAATCATAAAAACTCATTAATACTCCTTAACAAATCTATAATCAAACCATAATTAACCTAAAATAAATCCTAAACACACTCACTAAAATCAACACAAACCTGTACAAAGTCGACACTGTACCCTTACACCACTCCCCATCACTACAGTCAAAACCACTCTCTATTAACAACCACTAACCTAACACATACACTAACACCAATATGTCCACTCAAAAACCTGAACTAGTTATCCAACATCACAACAATATACACATCACTCCCACACTATACAATCCACCCCAACTCACTGCTACTTACACCCTTGCCATGTACTCCACTTAGAACCCCCCCCCCCCCCTCTCTATGAAACTCGACCGCTGTCAAATCCACTCCTCACTCCCACATATCCAAATGTTACACTCATCCTTCCTACAATAACATGTGCCAACACACCATCTACCAACACTATCTCCATCTACCCTCAACACTAATCGCACGAGTACGTCCCAAAACCTTTACCATACTTACCTTCCTACAGTAATATCATACAGAGATATGTGTCTAATATAATATCTACATGCTCCGTTGAAGTAGAATTCTCAACACTATACTTAGCTACTATATACCCTCTCCTCCACCCTGTATAAAATTCATTCACCACCACCATCACATTACAACCATACCTAACATCAAATAACACAGTAACATACATTTGTGACTCAATTACTGTCTTCTCTCTTATCTCTCATCCACCACAGAACACATCCAAACTCCAATACAGTCCCCAACACTTACACGTCCTACCCATCCTAATATTTAGACTACTATTTTTGAATTAAATATCTTATATCCACACAACAACCAACTCATGTCTAATACGACCCTTTATTAAACTATGTGAAAAAACCTTATTACCATAATCCAAATCCATATGTAATAAACAATACCATACAAAAATTAACAGAATCACACCTCATCTAACAACCAGTCATAAATAAATATATCACCTCCCTCTTGCAATAGTACTACCCACACCTATCCACAATTCATGGTCATAACTCTACCTCCTTCTACCTATACAAACCCTCCCCCTACATCTAATCTAAAGTCCCACCCTATCGTACACAATATAACGCTCAAATCCACACACACAATCAACTATGTCAGAGAACACTAACCATGTATTATATAAAAACTGTTCATAAACACCCACAACTAGTTAACCACCCAAAACACCCATACCACCATACCAACATCCCCCCACCCATCTCTATCGCATATAGAGACCCCCGTTGAACCTCCTACCACTCTCTCCTGCCACCAACTCAGTCATCAATACAACATGACCACACATTACAAAACCCATAAACTACACTCCTTACACCCTACCCTCATCAACTACACCGCATACCCTCAAATAAATTACATAACCAAACCCAATATAAATTTTACTTCTCACCCTTAACAATCAACACTTCCACATACTCATATACCCCCGCCGCTCTATCACAAAAATTGTGTCTCCTCTCGCAATGTCAATCAACGCACATGTGATGTCATGACATCATAGATAAAGTGTCTGTTTCATCATACATAATATCTTACCCTTAACAAATTCAGTCCACACACCGCCACATCTTGCACCTATATAACACTAAGTATACATGATATAAAACCTACAATTCCTACCACATGTCACACAACCAACTACTGAAGCTAACCTCCCCGAATATTATAGATAATATAACCAACCTCAATAAATATAATATGCTCATCCCCACTCTACTATCCCCATCTTAACTATCGCATACTATACGATCCAATTAAATTATGTCCTTCTCTGTCGTTGCACTCTGCTAGTAATTTTATTAACTTGCCCCAACGCGAATATCTTTATGATGTCATCACCTATATAAAATATATCACACTGTGTGTGTGTGTGTTCAATGTTATCCTACAAATGTAAATTAACTGTCATCCTAACACTACAGTGAATAATAATTCAAGGCTTAGGCACCACCCGCTCCCGCACCCCCCCGCACACCTGCGCTCCTCCCACTCGCCTCCCCACCGCCCCCCCCCCTCCCCCGTGTCACCCCCTCCACTCAATTCTTATCATCTAATGATCAAACAATAACAAAAAAAATTACACTGCAATATATAGAATAACGATATAATATGTATATTTGAGCAAAGTATAAGAATTACCAAATGTACTACAAAGATGTGAAGCTATCTGCAAGACACATTACCCGTTCTAGATATATTTATAGAAATACACATCCCCGATCATAGTAGATAGTAAGTACTATAATTTGTCATGTGCGGCAAGGTGAGTATTAATATGCTGCTTAATACGCTGTTAAGGTGACGAATCCCCGACATGTTTATTGAGTGTTTATGTGAAGAATGAGTAGATCTCACTTTGTGAATTATATAGTGATAGTGCAATTGATGCAAGTGTGTTAGAAAGAAATAACTATTAAACCAATGTGACATATATGAGAACGAGAAAAAGAATCTATATACGGTCCCAGTATATACTATTCTCGTGTTATAACAGGCCGATGTACCTTCTAAATTTGTTTCCTAAAAAGTAGTGATATATCAGTGTTTCACTAGCATACGAGACAGTTTAGTTCAACCTTTCTCAAATATACGAACGCATTGGAATTTCAGACCCCACTCACTTTCACAATCTAAGGCAACAGGAAGATCATGTCGTAAACTTTACTCTCGTCCAGAACACAACACAGAAAATAGCGACACTCTCTTATGCCTTGAAAATCAACGCGATCAAGATTCAAGTAGATATTGGAGTGTATTATGTTGTCTGTGTAGCATGAGGTCTCATTAGTTGCAGGATTGTTGCTCAGTATACAATGTAGCATGGAGCCATGAGTAGATGTTTATGACACTGTGATGTCTACTGGCTGGATCAAAATTGGATGACAGAATTGTAGAGTAGGATAAAGCGCAAGCCTATGAGTCACTAGTTCTAAATGAATCTAGAGACATAGTGGCTAAATGGACAATGCCATAGCGGGGAAATTCTTTACATGTCTTTTAAATGAATCCCATTTCCCAGTTAGGTGTGTATTTGTGTTCAAATATAGTTGTACCATAAGATTTGAAATTCGATGGAACTATGTGTGAGTGATAGAAAGATAGCAAGCCTTGTTAGTGATATCATACTAACTACATATGATCTACTAATCCACACGTGTATATAGTTATGTCACTACTACTCTCTCGCCACACTAATAGGCATAGCTTTTTACATATCTCTCCCAAGAGATGTAAGATGTGTGTACACTCCATCTTAATACTCCTAGCAATGTTCTATCTCATCGCACTTAGATCTCTTGATGATACTCATTAACATTGCTCAAAGATTGCAGGTGTCAAACGAATTCGCAGGTATAGTGAATATTTTTGCTATCTATGATACTGCATTGTTAGGTGATATCGCTCACGTCAGACTGTAAGAAGAACTAGTTTGAGGCGTTGTATGAAATAAATTTAAGTTTGGAGGAGGAGCTACAAGATAAGACCACAACAACTGGTATCGCTACATAAGATAGAGTAGAGACCTTCACAGCTATGTGTCATTGCCGTAGAAAGATCGATAGATCGTCAAAGGAACTTAGCTTGATACAGTTACGAATTAAGAGTTCTACTCCCTCGCACGCAAGAGTACTCCAGACAGTAGCTAAAGAATATAAAGTGTGAGTCGTGATTGTCAAGAACACTGATGAGTTATGGATTTCTTGATTAAAGTGATGATATATTGTTGTGTGGCACATAGGATGCAATAATATTGTAAGACAGTTTGCTAGAGATGAGAGTTATGATGATGTGCTTTTGTCTAGAGAGCCCCCACTCCAGTGATGAGGATTCGTTTCTAGTACAGAGCCGACACTCTAAGTCACTGTGCAAAATATAATGAATTAATTAAATTCCTAATGCATCATTGCTATTGTCCAGTTAGACACAGTTCATGAGATTTACTATTTGGTAGTCGTCTATCCCATTTGTGATTCAAATCAATGTAGTTGAGATCTGTGAGAATACAGCTCGGTATTCTATTGAAGTAGGTGTCCTGTTGGATGTTGTACGTGCGCTATTGTTGTGCTAATACTCTGAGCTATGTGGCAGTGATGAGATCTGCTAGCAAACTTCAAGTCTGAGTTTAAAGAGATCTGACTGTGCAAAATGGCCTAGTATTTTAGATTGATATTTTGTGGTTAAATGGCTACTGTTGTTTTAAGATGGTGTCCATTCTAGTGAGTTATTAGTCTAATAGCTTGGTTATTTGTACAGATGTTGTATTCTTTATTGCTTACTACAGTTATGAGGCTGTTATGATTTACTAGCTCATAAGCTTCAAGTGTATGATTACTCTCCTCAGATTGTCTTAGAAATATCAAATATTTAGTGTATGGTCTTGTCGTTTAAGCATACATCTTTTAATTGAGACTCACCTCATGCTCTGTTCGCGGTCTAGTGTGTTAGTGTGTGTGTAGAAGTGTAAGTGTTCATCAAAGTGGTTAAAGGTATGAGGAACCCCAATTGTATTGGAAATATGAATGAATGCCATAGCTCTTTACCTACTCATCTAGTATACAGACATGTTTTTGAGATAAAACACCTTAGTGTAATGAGTCAAGGATTGATAATGAACTACCCAACATCCACAACACCCCCCCTCCTCCTAAGATCAAGCCCTTCATGAAACATAAGGCTAACTTATATGTAGCCGACCCCCCTAAAGTATATCAATACCCACTCCACTCCCTAGTCAACTCCCAAAAAACGAGCCCGCAACCAACAAAACGGGACTCTGTATTCTTCTACCCCAGTGTCCTAAGAACACTCAATACTTGTATAAAACTTACCAACTTGTCTTCGGATCTATACCCACTCGACCACATAGATCACGAGAGCTTCGCCGGTGAACACTTGTACTTTGTTGTTTGTGATTGACACATATTTGTAGGTTTGAAGGGACACAAATAGCATTCAACGTATATCCTGTTTTTAGAATTGTGTACCATTTTGTAGTCTAGATAGCTCTCTTGAACAGCGCACACAAGCTTCGTATGTGAGCATAAGGCGACTTAAATGTCCTACTTCATATGTCATGCTCTGCTCATTGAGTTTACATGACACTGCAGGAACTACTATGTTCGTAAGTGATAGTTTGCATGAATATGTGATAGTCACACTTGAGTTATCTCGTTCAGGCATGAGAGGTCGCGCAGTGCTTAGACCTGTGATAAAGTGTGAACAATGAGTGCAGATGATTCATCCTTTAAACACAGAAAGCTCATGAAGAATCAGTTAGAACGAAAGATATGATAAGAGCAAGAGATGATCTTTGCAAACATGTATGAAAGGTAAGAATATGAATCTATAAAACAATAGACACAAAAATAGATCAACTTAGAATTGTGTATAGACATTCAATCGCATTGTAATTTTCTCCTTTTGTTTGCTATGTGAATTGTCTCATTTAGAGCGTGCTCATAGCTGAAGTGGCGTGAGCGTAATCATTTGGTTGCTCATCAGAGATAGTAAGACTGTGCTCCATTGCTGGATTTCTTCCAACCTGTGGTCACATTCTGTAGTGTGTAATAATATACGTTAGAATGAAGAATGAGAGACATGTTCTGTTGCTATGGAAATGGGGAGTTGAGTTGGGTATGTACTAACCACCATGCATCAACTAGTGCTCAGCTTGACATAGAGAGCTACTAGTTGTGTATGGCTAGCTCAACTAGCCGCTCGCTAAATATGTGAACCTTAGATTTCCATATGATAAGAGATAGCCATAACTTTATGCAGCAATGAATGTCAATAAGTAGATGACTAAAAAAATCGAATTAGTTAATACTAAATATAAAACCAAAATAACAAACACGCCAAGCACACAACCAACCCAAAAATCCCCTACAAAGTCAGTATTGTCAACCCGCCCCCACCGCCACATCACACGACCTTCTACAAAACCCATCTCCCCCCCTTGACCCACACTCAGTTATACCTACATACAACGCGCGAACCTCCCAAAGAGCATGTATAAATTTTAGTAAGCCAGTTGGAAATGGATACACCACTACCACAGGGTTTGGGCGGTGGTTGGAGAAATCAGATGTGCCAACAACCATTATCCCACTAACCTCACCCAACAGTATTGGAAGGACCCCTAGAAAAAAAAGGAACAAACAAAAAAAAAAAAAAAATAACAAAAAGAAGTTTTTTAAAAACGCAAAAAAGAGATGCAGCTGAGCTGCCAGATATGAAATGATGAAGTCTAAGGAAGCTGACAAAGAAGGAAAATGTGTTACTTGCAAATCGTGTAAGCAGGTGGTCATATTAAGAGGCATTGCAAGAAGTAAAAAAGGGGTTGTGGTGTTCACAACAAGCTGGTGTTGTCTGTGTCATGGAGATTGTGCTCATGAGGTCACATCAAGTGGTGTTCATGGTTTCACAAACATCACAGAGTACACCACAAGCTAGTTAGGTTATGTACTTGTATGTGTTGGACTTATCTAAGTTTGAAACCATTTGTATTATTTCCTTTGGTACTTTTAAGATGTAAGTTAAGTGTTGATATTTGACTTTGTATAGGTCAAACACTGGTTTTTTACCAACTATCTTTAATGAAGTGTGTTGTTTTGATTGTGTTTTGTTGTATTGTTATGAATGTGTTGTTAATGATAATCTTCCTTTTTACCCATTTTTACTAGGATTTTGTAAATGCTAACCATCTGCATATAGGTTACTCTGCCCATACTACAACACCAAATGCATAACACTGATATTAAGGTGTCTTCCAGTTGCTTACATTAACATAGAATTAGAGTTAAAAAAAGGACATACTTAAGACATTACATAAGACATTAATAAGACATAAAGCTAGCAACTTACATAACAACTTTGAAACCACTCATGCGAAACCAACATACCTGCAACCACAAAACTTCAATGCTTTATAGGACAGGCTTCTTTCCCTTGTCTCAAACTTTTTATCAATCTCATACCCATGTAAGTATTGCCAAAGATCCCCCACACAGCTAAAGGGTATTGTTGGGCTTTTCTCAAATCCTTTTTGATCATAGCCTTACCAAAATGGAACAAACTGTCATATGCGCGAATGGTGTCTTGATAATAGCAGGTTCATCCTGGTGGTCATGACCCTCATTCTGGTAGGTCATGACCTCATCCTCATCTTCTTCATCAGTACTTTCATCTTGCACCCATGTGTTCCAGTAATCATAATCAGCATAATACTCATCAGTACTTTGATACCCATACATCCTTATCAATTCTGGGTGGCAGGGTCGACTCTTAAAGCTTTCAGCAAATCCTTGGTGTTACATCAAGGCTTTGCTTTCAGGTTGACCCAAATGGAGGAACTAAGGAGTTTGAAGGACCCCGCATTACAACATTATCCTATCAATGATTAACAATTGAGGATTAACAAACAATAAGAATAGCAAAAAGACTTACCTGGTACTTTGCCTTTGCCTTTGTCCATATTGATCAACAGAGAAGTAAGTGAAAACGGCTAGGGTGAGGGTGAAAATGATATTAGGGTTATTGCCTATTTATAAGGGAAAATGTAAGGTGGTTGGATAATAAATAACTTCACCAACCATGCAAAATCCTTGCTACAAACTGAGATTCAAAAAGATATACATAGAAACAAAATACAACTAATATCTCTGATGGTACAGGGTATCACAGATGATACTGCACCATATCTCTATCAACTCTAATATCAACCTGATGGTAGCTTCCCAAGCCAAATGAGCATCAGGAGACTAACTATTCACCTTTTATTGCACCAATACCCTATATTCTTGACTACATTTCCACCCTCAATTCAATCCCAATTCACTCAACCCACATCCACAGTAAAAAGGGATTAAAAGGAGGAGGCATCATCAAGAAATATAGAGTCCCATTCACACAAAATGTGGGGCTATACCTATGTCAGCTACATTTCCAAACCATAATCTCCAATACTCCTTCAGTAGTTACCCCTCACAAACATTTTATTCAATTCAAACCAGTTACATTACAATGTCATACATTGTTACCAAAGTCAAGAACAATACACAAAAACACACTACTAACAATATCCTATCATAAATTTTGAATTTTGACTTAATAAAAGTGAATTCAGACTTCAAATGCTTCTCACCGAATGAGTTGTTGGAAACCACCCCACTTGTGCCATCCATCACACCAACAGGCATCCTGTTCATCCTCTTCAATGCTTTGTTCTCCTCATGTAGTGAATAAACCAAACCTTTGTAGTAGTCACTAGGAAGTTCAAGATCCAAAAACCCATAAACACCACACTTCTTTGATTTGTCACGAATTGGGCATCCTCTAAACCTTCTACCAGGGTTATCAGTGGTCCAAGCAGTTTGAATGGGAATAGGGTGTGGAGGTTTGCAGTCACAATGGGTTTTGTTACTAACATCTTGATTGTAGCGTCGGTATGAGGAAGAAGATGATGAACTCATCTTGATTGGGGTGTGTGAATTGAAACACTAATTTGTGTGTGTGAATGTGTGATATGAACCCTAAAAAAATAGGAGGGATGAAGCTAAGATAGGAACAGCCGAAAATACCCCCACTTATGCCAACTTAACGGGATTGACTAACAAAAGTTAGTCAGAGGGACTAAACCCGATACGGGTCAAAAGTTTGGGGACTGGATCCGTTAAAAAAGTTTCGGAGGGACTAAATCTGTTATACCCGACAAACATTAGGGACGAATTATGAAATTAACTCTAATAATAATAATAATACCTGAGTTCTGTTCAATGATGCAGACCACCAAAAAGAGATGAAAATGCAACTACGTGCGTAGTGGTGCACCCTTACTATGAGGTAGTTGCTGGGCGGGATAAACAAAGATACACCCACCAACACACACACACACATAGCATGTACACTTATCATTCGGATTTTTGAACGACGATCGTCCACCATACTAGTCGGGTTGTAGTTTGCATGTAATTTTTTGCTTCATTTGTCATTTATGATGTTAGAGATTTGACTGTTTTTGTGATATAGGATTGTCGTATGTTTCAAATTCAGGTTTTTATCTACTTTGGATGTGATCTTTGTTTTTGTGATATAGGATTGTTGCATGTTGCAGATTTAGGTTTTTGTCTGTTTTGGATGTGTTTGCTGCATGTCGCGGTAGTTTTTTTAATAACTTCACTAAAAATAGTGCATACCCTTCTCCGGATTCCTAGATCCGCCACTGTTGCATACGTTGGTTGTGTGGCGGGGTTGTCGCGATTCTTAGGGTTTGGTTCTTTGAATGGATAGTTGTTACGATTGTTAGGGATTGGTTCTTTGAATGGTATTCTTTAATTTTACGGTTAGCAACTCCTTAATTACTGTTTGCATTTGATTGAAGTTTGTGTTGTAAAATTGCCTTAATTGAGGTTACGATTTTCTGCTTTTATCTGTTATTTATGTGATTTTTATGTGTGACAAAGATTAGATTGATTTCTCAGAGAAAAAAAATTGATGAATGTGTATATAGTTAAATGGTTGCTGAAAGTGTTGTTCTTTTTGGTGAAAAGTTTGTTAATGGTATTATTGTTGTTGTTAGAAAATAACTCTGTGGCTATAAGCAAAGAATGTAAAGTCGAGGTTATACGCATCTTGGCGGGGAAAATTATTGGATTTGCAGCCATGGCGGGTAACCCTTCTCTTTCTGTTTATTGCTCTTTCAAGCTGTGTGTTTGCTTTCTTGAAAAATGTCAATTTCGGCTTATGCTCCTTTGATGCTACCGTTGCTTTCGTTGCCGCTATCCATGGCGTGCGATGATAGTGACGGGTGCGTGACAATGTGATAGACTCATAGGCTATCTTGGCAGCCATGGCAGGTCGAAGTTGCTTTTAACCGGTTTTTTTGCACTCCATGCTCCTTATGTACTTTACAGCACTTATGCTTTTTTAACCGGTTTTTTTTTTTTGAACTGTCCATGCTCCTTAATGTGACTTGTACAGAGAAACTATAAATAAGAGTCGCCTAGAACGCAACGTTTCTTTATATTCATTTATTATTTCTTGCTGACCCATCGGTTGTTTGAGAGGTTATGGCCGATAGTTTTGGGTTGTAGCGGGTGATTTAAGCCTGAGAGATGTCGCTCGCAGAGGAATTTGTAGGTGTTGTTGAGGGGTATCTATTCGACTATACAGTTGTCTTATATGATTGATTGGATGTGTTGTGATACTAGATGACCTTGATTGTATGTTAGGTATTTAGGATTGCCATGTCAAAGTGATTATATGATATATTTGGGTATAATAATACGTTGTTGCATCTTTACTATAATGGATCAGTTTATTTGGGTAAAATAGGTTGCTTTATATAATGGATCAGTTTCTAAAATCATAAGCAGATTTGAATAGTTGAGAAGTGGTTATGTCAAATGGCATACGCTGTATATTCTCATATGCTCCATTTGCCAAATGAAAATTATAACAAGCCTTCTTTACGTGACAGGCTAAATACCAGCACGTATAATTGGATCTTTTGATTGTGAGAAAATAAACACTATACTAAGCTTTATGGTTTGAGCTGGCTTATGCTTTCGTCTTATTCTCCTTCGATGCCACCGCTGTCTTCGTTGCCGCTATCCATGGCGTGCGACGATAGTGACAGGTACGCGACGATGGTGATAGACTCATAGGCTATCTTGGCGAGGCAGCACGCGACCGTGTTTGCAGCCATGGCTGGCCTTTTGATTTTGAGAAAATAAACACTACGCTAAGCTTTATAGAAAACCAAGGTCGGGGCGAGGTGGAAGAAGCGGGTTGCACTAAATGACAGGTTCAGGTTCGGGTCGGTTTGCATTAAATGTCTTTTGACCCGAGTGCTGTGTTTTAAATAAAAGTTATAACTATAATACCTTCCATTGTCGCTATTCATGGCATGCGACGAGAGCAAGAAAGAATAGCAAAGGCGTGTGTTGAAATCTGTTTTTAGACAGAGAAAAGGTATGTGGTTTTTTTCGGTTTGGTTTACCTACCGATGATCTAATAGCCTTTGATAATTGATGTTGTTGTTATTTGTTAATTGTTGTTGGCTTAACGATTTTATAAGTCAAGGTGCGTACCAACACTGAATCATTTGCTAATCTCAGCTTTGCTGACGTTGATGATATGAATTGACTAAATGTGTATGTGTCGGTATTCGGACCGACTCTGATATAGGAGTTGTTTGTGAAGCAGTTAGCATAAAATACATGCGTATGTTGTATTCTACTTTAGGCGATGATGACATCCATCACTAATCGCGCGCTGTTTCATGGTGTACCTAAACTGGCAAGGCAGCCATGTCATACATGTGGCTGCAGCCGCTTCAGTTCCCTCAAAACATCGTTGTATTTCTTAGTCTGAGCCTTGCTTCACCCTCAAAAAAAGTACGTATTGCTCTTTCCTCTCACAGTAAATCCATAGGCAATTCATGAATGCCAATCTGGAATCCACATTCCCTGAAAATATATCATGAATTGACTAAATGTGTACATGTCGGTATTCAGAACGATTCTGCTATGGGTGTTGTTTGTGAAGCAGTTATCATGAAATACGTGCGTATGTTGTATGCGTATGTTGTGTTCTACTTTAGGCGATGATGACATCTATCACTAATCGCGCGTTGGTTCATGGTGTACCTAAACTCGCGAGGCAGCCACGTCATACGTGTGGTTGTAGCCGTTTTGGTTCCCTCAATACATCATTGCATTTCTTAGTCTGAGCCTTGCTTGACACTAAAAAAAATTACGTATTGCTCTTCCTTGCATTTCAGAGTTGACAAAACAAGCACAACAAGACGACAATTGGTTTAGAAGAACTAGCAAATTTAATTGATAAAATGAAGAAGCTGGAATATTGGAAATTACGCATCAAGAAGGTTAGTTTCGACTTATGTTTAAACACTTCAACACCTGTGGATGTCTATTGATCTTATTAGAGTTGTAAAATTGGTGAGTCAAAGCGGACAATGAAAATTTGTTTTTATAGAATGATTTACAAGGTGTAATATATTTCTTACAGAGTGACTTTGTTTCCTTTTTTTAATCTGAAGTGTAACTGTAGCTTATCCCATTTTTACATGCTACATAAGCTTACTTATTGCGATGACCAGATCCCATACACACAGTAATCACGGCAATGTCAACAACAGCTCCAACAAAAACAATTCAACCAGTGTCACATGTACCTACAACAAGGTCAGGGTTTCTTTGAAGATAACTGCAGTGGTCAGAAGCAACAAACTCAAATCCTCTAACAGTGCTTTAACAAGCTCCACAACGTCAGC
>BQNB010006431.1:75418-97534 GCA_026074375.1 Tanacetum coccineum | reverse complement strand
GAATTTTTACCGTGCCTTGAATAAAGTGGCATACTTATAAGTCTACGTCGCAGTTCCATGAACTTAGAGTAATCGTAGTCATTTCTCTTACATACTTGAAACATTTTGATATATTGTGCTCATTACAATATATACTTGAAACATTTTGATATATTGTGCTCATTACAATATATACTTGAAATATTTTGATATATTGTGCTCATTACAATATATACTTGAAACATTTTTGGATATTGTGCTCATTATAATATCTACTTGAAACATTTTTGGATATCGTGTTCATTATAATATCTACTTGAAACATTTTTGGATATTGTGTTCATCTACTTGAAACATTTTGGGATATCGTGTTCATTACAATATATACTTGAAACATTTTTTTTATAATAAGGAAACCTATATATGTTCGTTATTTGTTGCATGTCTTGTATGGCGAAACTTGTAAAACACAGAAACCTATATATATAGTTGTGGGATTTAACAATTATACTTACGAAAACCTATGAACTCACCAACTTTAAGTTTACTCCTTTTAAGCATGTTGTTCTCAGGTGAAAATAATGCTGCCTATTTGAGAAAATGGATCCAAACTATTTTCAAGAATACTTTCAAACGACACTTAGAAGTGTCGTTCTCTCATGACTTAATGCAATGTAATTATGAATGTAACTCTCCCCGGAAACACATTCCGCTGCGACCCAATTTTGGGGTTGTTACATGTGGTGGTTTCATTTTTCTCACAATATGCACATAATATACATCCATTTTTCCATATTGCTTCTCTCCTCTAATTCATCCAACCACTATCTCTCTAGTTTTCTTGCATAAATTATAGATTACTAAATCTACAATTGTATGCAAGAGCATCGAGTGTGGTGTTTAGGTTTTTGTGTTTAATTTTTTTTGGTTCGTGTGTTTTTTCTTGCAAAACCGTCCTACTTTCATTTTATTTGTTTTTCGAAGCACAAGTTAACAACTAAAGGATCATTTACTTTGTAAATATGATCAAGTATCTTGATGAAATATGTACCTCATTTGAATCATGAAAAACAACATTTTTGGGTACTATTTTTGTGTTCAAAAACCTTTGTACTAAGAACAAATCAAGAATTTAAAACTTTTACGGTTAAAAACCTAAAGTAAAGTTTTCATTTTTCTTGTCCCTATAGGATTAGTAACACTAGTTGTACAAGATTTTTTGTAAAAAACCGATCAAAAATACGTTTTTTTGTGTTTTTTAGATTTTGAGTTTCGTCACAGTTTGTACCGAGCAACTACTATCGTACAATAACGTCCAAAGGCATTTAGTACCGATTAACTCTATCAAACAACTCTAGTTTGTTGGTATCGAACAACTACTACCGAACAACTCCTTGTCAGTTAGTACCGAACAACTCCTTGGCAGTTAGTACCGAACAACTACCTTTCAGTTAGTACCGAACAACTACCTTTCAGTTAGTACCGAACAACTCCTTGGTTCAGTTAGTACCAGAACAACAACTATCAAACAACTCAAGGCAGTTAGTACCAGACACACTACTAACCGAACAACTCAAGCAGGTAAGTACCGAACAACTACTACCAAACAACTCCAAGGCAGTTAGTATCGAACAACTACTACCGAACAACTCCAGGGTAGTATATACCGAACAACTCCACAACACAAATTTTCAAAATATACAGATAAATCTTTAACTTGTAAAAATCCCGTGCAACATAACATTGTTTACTTGGTTTAGTCAAGAATTGAAAAATCCCTTGTACTTTTTAAGGAATTTTCACAAGACTTAAAAGACACGTTAATAAACATACAATTTCATTCTCTAAACCACCGATCGATCATAACAATAATCTTTTTATACCACTTAAATCATGCCGACCTCTTGCCTGATAGTCACTTCTCTCTGGGTGTGACAATAAACTACCGAGTGCTTGAAAAACACTTTGTATTGACTTGTGGAAAACATAAAGTAGAACATTATATGATGAATAGACCCTTAATGGTAAATGATTCTTGCTTCAATTGAAAAAGGTCCACATGTTTGCCAAAAATAACAGTGGATGGTGTAACTAGACCGAAAGGGAATATACTGAATAACACTCGTAGAAACATTCAAGCTGATTGGGTGACATCAAATGCAATAAACATCATTCTAAAAGGGCTTCCAACTAAAATTTATGCTCTTGTTAGTCAACATCGTGTAGCCAAGGATATTTGGGAGAAAATCAAACTACTCATGCAAGGAATGTGTTAACGAAGCAAGAACGAGAGTGCAAGTTGTACGATGAATTTGATAAATTTACATACAAGAAAGGAGAGCCGTTACACGAGTAATACTTGAGATTCACTTTGCTACTAAATGATATGAATATTTACAAGATGCCACTGGAGCAATTTCAAGTCAATACCAAGTTTCTGAATACTCTTCCCGCTGAATGGAGCAAATTCGTTACTGATGTTAAGTTGGTCAAAGACTTGCATATTACTAATGTTGATCAGATTCATGCTCACTTGGAACAATATGAACGGCATGCAAATGAAGTTCGATTGATGCATGAACGCAACTTCGATCCTCTTGCTTTAGTTTCATCTCACCAAATGACATAGTCTCCTTAATAATATCATCAGCACTCTTACCAGAACTCTCAACATCAACAATTTGTTTCACCTTATCCGTCTCCACAGTATGTATCACCATATCAGTCTCAACAATGATCAACTCATCAATCATCAACACCTCTTTCAATAGCTTATACATCTAATGAGTATCAATAATCAATTCACCACAACATTTATTCTCCATCATCATCCATCCCTCAATTGGAATATGCTCCCTTTGTTAACCAACAATCTGAATTTTCCCAACCTGACTCGGGTCTAATTGTACCAGTGTTCCAGAAAGGTGATGATCCCATTGATGCCATCAATCACATGATGTCTTTCTTAACTGCTGTTGTCACTTCCATCTATCCCACTACTAATTACCAGCTGAGGAATTCGTCAAACCCTAGGCAACAAGCTACCATTAATAATAGAAGAGTAACCTTACAACCAATTCAGGGGAGACAAACTTCTTTAGCTGTGGGTACTTCAAGGACTTACACTCTAGGAGCAAGTAGAAGCAATTATGGGAAACAAAGGATTGTTATTTGTTACAGCTGTAAAAGGGAAGGCCACATATCCAAACAGTGCACTAAACCAAAGAGAAAACGGGATGATTCATGGTTTAAGGATAAAGTTATGTTGGTCCAAGCTCAAGCAAGTGGTCAAATTCTACATGAGGAGGAATTAGCATTTTTGGCAGATCCAGGAATTCCATAAGGTCAAGCCACACAGACTGTCATTACTCACAATGCTGCTTATCAAGCTGATGATTTGGATGCATATGACTCTGATTGTGATGAACTCAACACCGCCAAAGTTGCTCTCATGGCGAATTTATCTCATTATGGTTCAGATGCTCTTGCCGAGGTACACAATTATGAAATGTGAATAATAATATGATTAATCAAGCTGTGCAGGTGATGTCGTCTTCTGAACAGTCAAATGTTGTGAAACCTTCAAAGACTGAAATAACCAGTGCTAGCAATATCATTCCTTATTCTTAGTATGTGATTGAATCACAACAGGTAGCTGTTTAGAATTTTAACTCCTCTGCACAACAAGATGCATTGATATTATCTGTGATTAAACAACTAAAATCCAAAGTAGTTTATTGTACCAAGATAAATCTGGAAAATAAAAGTGTCAATGATACGTTAACTGCTAAGCTTGAAAGATATAAGGAACAAGTTAAAGTGTTGAAAGAAGGAAAAAATGTTGATTTAAGGTGTAATGATAACGTTTCAGATTCAAGTGCACAGTCTGTAGAGATTGATAGTCTTAAACAAACTCTTTCTGAACATTTAAAAGAAAAAGAATCTTTAATGCAAACAGTTTCTCTTCTCAAAGATGATTTTAAGAAAGAAGAATCTAGGAACATAGATAGAGAGATTGCTTTAGAAAAGAGGATTAAACAGCTAGATAATATTGTTTTTAAAAGAGATCAATCCGCACAAACTGTTCACATGTTGACGAAACCTTAGTTTTTCTATGATCATACCACTAAACAAGCTCTAGGTTTTCAAAATCCTTTCTATCTGAAGAAAGCTTAGCAGTTGGAACCAAAGCTTTATATTTTTAATGTTATTGAGAAAACTAATCCCATTGTGATTCCTGACTCTGAAGAGACCTTAATGCTTGCTGAAGAGAGTCGTTCAAAAATGCTTTTAAAACAAAAGGATCCTATAATGTTAGAAAAGAAAGTTAATACTACACCAGTCGATTATGTTGTTCTTAACCAACTTTATAAAGATTTTGAAACACGATTTGTCCCACAAACTAAATTATCTGCTGAACAAGCCTTTTGGTCTAAGAATTCGATGAATTCTTTAGAACCCAATCTTTCTAGTAGACCCACCATAGTTGAGGTTCTGAAAGAACTTCCTAAAGTCAGCATGGTGAATACGAGTTTGAAGAAACTTAAACACCATCTTGCTGGTTTTGACGTGGTTGTCAAAGAAAGAACCACACCCACAACTATCACTGAGGGCTCGTGGGGGTTCGAACATACAAAAGCTTGTTTTAGGGATGAAATAATTCCATTTGTAAAAGCTCTGAAGGACTTATTTAACACATTCAATCAATATTTGGTTGATGAACTTTCTGAAGTCCAAAATGTCTTTCATCAAATGGAACAGGCTGTGGAACAACATCGTTTAGAGTCCAAAACATTTGAAGTTAAAATGAATCAAGTTTTGAACGAAAATGAACGACTCTTGGAACAAGTGTTGAGCAAAGATATTGTGAACATAATTGTGAATTCGTCTGTGAATATTGCTTCTGTGAATGTGCATGAATGTGAAAAGTGTCTCAAACTTGAGACTGAGCTTCTCAATAAGAAGGATTTCGTTGAAAAAGAGATTTACGATAAACTGTTCAAAAGTTTTACCACTCTTGAAAAATATTGCATTTCTTTATGTTAGGAATTAAAGGGAGTCTACAAGTTTATACTGCTGGAAGGACTTAGTGCTGCTATTAAAGATTGAAGAATATAAACTAAGTCATTAGTACTGCCAATTGTAGTATTAGTACTGCTGGTTACAGTTAGTACTGCCAGTACTAAAAGATAGTCACTTAGTACTGCTAGCTTTGTATTAGTACTGTTAGTATAGAATGATTAGTACTGCTTAAGTGATATGCATGAGATATATTAGGAATAGATATGCATGATCACTTAACGCATTTTGTAAGCTCATTAGGGTTTCCTTGCTGTATAAAAGGAACCCTACGGCACTAGTTAGAGAAAAAAGTTTCACAAGTATTCATAGTTAGTAATCTGTAAGCTAGCAGATTAATAGTAATCAAAGTTCTATTTTATTCATTATTCTTCTTAGCAATATAAGTTAGTTTCCGCATAGCTTATATTGTTCATAGTCATTGTTTCTCTTGTAGTTAGTTTGGATCTATCCAGATTGGCTACCACCCGTAACAGGCTAGAAAGATCTATTAAGACATGGATCTATAAGTGGTATCAAAGCCTTTAGAAAAACTCTGAGTAAGAAGAACCCAAACACATCAGTAATAAAACTTTACCTTTCAGTTCTATTCAATGGCAGGATCAAATGATGAAAATCATCCACCACCACCACCACAACAAACACCAATACAACATGCCCCTCACACTGTGTCAACCATTAAACTTCTTATTCTAAAGAAAGGTAAGTATGACATTTGGCCCATGAAAATGGAACATTACTTGAGCCATATAGACTATCCTATATGGGAAGTCATACAAAAAGGAATTGGTCTTGTAAGTGTTTCAACAGATATAAATGGAGTAATAAAGGTTATGCCTCCTAAAACTGCTGAAGAAATTTTAGCTAGAGAAAGAGAAAGAATGGCAAGGACCACCTTGCTTATGGCTTTACCAGAAGACCATTTAGCAAAATTTCACAAGATGACTGATGCTAAAGAGATGTGGGATGCTATCAAATCCAGATTTGGTAGCAATGATGAATCAAAGAAGATGCAGAAATACATTTTAAAGCAACAGTTTGAAGGCTTTTATGTATCCAACTCAGAAGGACTGCACAAAGGTTATAACAGGTTTCAGAGTCTTTTGAGTCAACTTGAGATTCATGGTGCATGTGTCTCCACTGAAGATGCTAATCAGAAGTTCCTTAGGTCTTTACTTTATTCCTGGTCACAAGTATCCTTTGTCATGAGGACCAAACCAGGAGTGGACAGTCTTAATTTTGATGATCTCTATAACAATCTTAGAGTCTTTCAGTCTGATGTTAAAGGCTCTACTAGATCATCTTCTAGTGCACAGAATGTCGCATTTGTTTCTTCTAAAAGCACTAGCAGTACTAATGATGTTAGTACTGCTTATGGTGTTTCTACTTCTTCTGGCTATAACTTACAAAGGGAAAACTCTTCATCATACACTGATGAACTCATGTACTCAGTCTTTGCTAATCAATATAGTGGTCCACATTTGGATCATGAGGATCTGGAGCACCTTGAAGAGTTTGATTTAGAAGAGATGGGCTTGAAATGGCAAGTAGCCATGATTTCAATAAGATTGAAGAAGTTTTACAAAAAGACAGGGAGAAGGCTGTAGTTTGATGCTAAGGAACCCATTGGCTTTGATAAAACCAAGGTTGAGTGCTTTAATTGTCATAACACAGGGCACTTTGCTAGAGAGTTCAGATCAAAAGAAAATCAAGAAAGCAGAAGAAGAGATGCAGGGAACACTATATATAAAGCAAAAGACAATGGGAAGAGACCTGGAAAACAGGAGGAACCTAAAGCTTTGGTAACTCTTGATGGAGAAGGTGTTGATTAGACTGGTCATGCAGAGGATGAACAAGAAAACTTTGCTTTGATGTCTTACAGCAATTCAGGCTTAGACACTAAGGTAAAATCTTGTTCAAAAGAATGTGTCAAATCATATGCTAAACTTAAAAAATTATATGATGAACAAAGGGAACAACTTGGTGATGCTAGTATTGAAATTCAAGCCTATACTCAAGCTTAAAAAAAGGTAGAGGCTCAATTAGTTGCTCATCAAAAAATCAACTTTGGTATGAGGAAAAGATTAGATTTATGAAAATTGATTTAGATGATAAAATTGATGTGCTTACATATCATAAGAAACTATTAGCAAAAGCTGTAAAATCTGCTAAATAGTCAGATGAGTACTAGGGACAAATCTGGGCTTGGGTATGGAGATCAAGTACATAATGGTGTCTTAAATTATGAAAATGAAGTTTTTCAAAGTGTATTTGACAGTAGGTCAAGTGATGTAGAAGATAGTCCTGTGTATGATAGATTCGCAAATGTTGAAGGCATGCATGCAGTTCCCTCTCTAATGACAGGAAATTACATACCTTCAGGACCTGATAGAGAAGTAGATGATTATATGTTCACATATGGTCTAAAACAGTCTATAACTAGTGAATCTGATACTCAAACCAGTAATTTTGACTCTTGTGAGTCCAATTCTAGTGTAGAAACACTTGAATCTGTGCCTGAACCAGTTGTAGTTGAACCCAAAGTTTTTAGTCAATCTAAAGTTTGGTCTGATGCTCCTATCATTGAGGAGTATAATTCAGACAGTAATGATGAATATGTGATTTAACCTTCAAAAGAACAAGAAAAACCTAATTTTGCTTTTGTTAATACTGTTAAGCATGTAAAAACTCCTAGGGAAACTATTAAAGAACAAAACACATATAGTCCAAGTCCTAAAGCTGACAAGAGAGACTGGAATGGTTTAATGTCCAAAAGGTTGGGTTTGGGATATGGGTTTACTAAAAAGGCATGTTTTGTATGTGGCAGTTTTAGTCATCTTATTAGAGATTGTGATTTTCATGAGAAAAGAATGGCTAAACAGGTTAAATTGAACAAAAAGAAGGGTAAGGGTACTGGTCAAGGGGAGAATAGACCAGTGTGGAACAATGTGCAAAGATTGAATCACCAAAACAAGTTTGTTCCAAAAGCAGTTAATACTGCTAGACAAAATCTCTCTAGTCAAGCAGCAACAACTAGTACTGCTAGGAAAGTTAATACTGCCAGACCCATTGTGAATGAAATCAGACCAAGAAATAATTTTTATAAATCCCATTCACCAATTAGAAGGCCATTTAATAGAACAACAACACCAAAAGCTAATTTTTTAAATCAAAAAGTTAATACTGCTGAGGTCAAATCAGTTAGTGCTGTTGGGGGAAAAAGGGAAACTGATGTTAAGCCCTCAGCAGGTTGTAATTGGAGAACTAAAAGACATTACTGGAACAAAGTCTCCAAATACAATAGTTGATCAAGCTTTAGTAAAAATATTAATTTTAAAGATCCACTAGGCAGACCCAAGGCAGCAATGACTTGGGTCCCTAAGAGAAGCTAATTTTTCTTATTTGATGTGCAGGATAATCCACAAAGAGCTTTAAAGAACAAAGGGAAGAAATCTGGATAGATCTAGATTTAGAAGGATAATTTCTCTTATTTGATCAATCTATAGCTGCATTAGTTCAGGGGAGGCAAGTTAGCAGGTTAATTTGTTGTATAGTTTGTGAAATGATTTTAGTTAGTGCTGCTAGTTGGATTAATACTGCCAGGCCAAAACTTAGTACTGCCCGGCTTGGTTGGTGCTGCTCAAAAGTGTTTCACAATGGTGTTGATGCTTGCATTGGGCTAAAGATGCAGTTTGGATTGGATTTGAGGGTACTAAATGGAAACTAACAAGTTAGTACTGCCAGGCAAAGTTGATGCTGCCAGGCAAAGTTTGTATAGTTTCAACCTAGAGAACATTGTTCTTACTAGAGGTTTAGCTTGTTTGATTGCAAAGGCCATAGTTGATGAATCTAACAAATAGCATAGGAGGTTGGGTCATGTTAACTTTAAAAAACTTAAACAAACTTGTGAAGGGAACTTGTAAAGTTTACCTTCAAAGATTATCAAAATGACCAACACATGTTGTTTGCTTTTCCAAAAGGAAAGCAACACAAAGCCTCCTTGTAAGGCTAAATTAGTAAGCTCTATTAGTCAGCCCTTACAGCTTTTACATATGGACTTATTTGGACCCACATCTGTAAGGAGCATAAACCATAAGACTTATTGCCTTGTTATCACTGATGATTTTAGCAGGTTTAGTTGGGTTTTCATTTTAATAACTAAAGGCTGAAGACTAGTGGAAATCCTAAAGGAACATTATAAGATAAAATTGAGACCCAATTAAAACAAAAGGTTAAAACTATTTAGATGTTATAATGGTACAAAATTCAAGAACAGAGACATTATTGAATTATGTAGGTCAAAAGGGATCAAGAGAGAATAGTAATGCCAGAACTCCACAACAAAATATAGTTGCTGAGAGAAAGAACAGGACCCTAATTGAGGATGCTAGAACAATGCTAGCAGATTCATTTTTACCCAACACTTTCTGGGCTGAAGTAGTTAGTACTACTTGCTATGTCCTTAATAGGGTGTTAGTGACCAAGCCTCAAACAAGACACCTTATGAACTTATAACTGGTAAAATACCAATCATAAGCTATATAAGACCTTTTGGGTGCCATGTGACTATCTTGAATACCATTGACCACCTGGGCAAGTTTGAGGAAAAGTCTGATGAAGGGTTTTTAGTTGGGTATTCTCTAAATAGCAAGGCAATATAGGGGTATAACAAACTTAGAAACCAAGAGGGTTTAAGAAAACCTACATATAAACATTTTAGAAAATAAACTTAATATTGCAGGGAAAGGACCTAATTGACTGTTTGATCTTGATTATTTAACTGATTTAATGAACTATCAGCCTATTACTGCAGGTCCAAAAGAAGCTAATCAAAGTGCAGGTACACAAGATACTATTGATGCAGGAAACTCTCAAATGGAAACTGAACCTGCTCAAAAATACTTTGTACTGCCAGTATGGGTCTGTCTTATACGTCAACAGTAAAGAGCTCAGAAGAAAAGAAGAGATTGTAAAGCCTAATGGGATAATGGTCTAAAGACAAATTTAGTTAGCATAAAGATCAAGGGGATCAAGCCTTTTTAGAGGAGCTTGAAAGGCTTAAAAGACAAGAAAAGGAGGCTAATGATGCAGCTAAAGTTTTTAGTGCTAACTATACTAACATAATTAATACTGATTAGGCAAATCAATTAAGAATTGCTAGTCCTCTCAAAAGTTTTTAGCTGGTTGACTTGGATCTAAACAACGATGACCAAAATTGATTCTCAAATACCTGCCTTGAGGATAATTATGACAATCCAAGTGTGGGATTTACCAATTGCATCTTATGATGATGAAGGGTGCATGGCTGACTTCCCTAATTAGAAACCATGTAATGTTAGTCCCTATTTACCACATCAAGGAGACACTCCATTCATTCCTACAACTCAAATCCTTAGAGATCCAATCTAGAAGTTCATACAAGGGGAAAGGGAGCGAGGGGGGGGGGTGGGGGGAGCAAAGTCTACACAAAAAGTTCTAGATCTCATGCTTTTGTTAGCTATATTCAAAAGCAAAGAAGAAATAATCACAAGGATTTCCAGCACTGCTTGTTTGCTTGCTTCCTTTCTCAGATTAAACCCAAGAAGATATCTCAAGCTCTTAAAGATGAAAGTTTGGTTGATGCTATGCAGGAAGAGCTGCTACAATTCAAGATTCAAAAAGTTTGGATTCTGGTTGATTTGCCTTTTGGAACAGGGCAATTGGGAAAAAATAGGTTTACAGAAATAAAGAAGGATAAAAGGTCTTTGTAGTTAGAAATAAGGCAAGGTTGGTTGCCTAGGGATATAGACAAGATGAAGGGATAAATTATGATGAGGTTTTTGCTCCTGTAGCTAGGATTGAAGCCATCAGGATCTTTTTGGCCTTTGCTTCTTGTATGGGATTCATAGTTTAGCAAATGGATGTGAAGAGTGCCTTCTTATATGGCACAATTGACTTGTTGATCCTAATGAATAGATCTTTCTAGCTTGTTAAGGGTGGTAGCTAATCTGGATAGATCCAAACTAACTACAAGAGAAACAATGACTATGAACAATATAAGTTAGCAGAAACTAAAATTATACTGCCTAAGAATAACAATGAAAAAAAATAGAACTTTGATACTATTAATCTGCTAGTTACTAGATATTACTAACTATGAATATTTGTAAAACTTGTATATCTAACTAATGCCGTAGGGTTCCTTTTATACACCAAGGAAACCCTAATGGACTTACAAAACGCGTTAAGTGATCATGCATATCTATTCCTAATATATCTCATGCATATCACATAAGCATACTATCTATATATGCTAGCAGTACTAACTTACTACTAACAGTACTAACTCTAACTGGCAGTACTAACAATGTACTGGCAGTACTAACTAATTATAACTAACAGTACTAACTACTTAGTCTATTTTCTTGAGCCTTTAGCATTCTTCACCAGCAGCACTAAGTAGAACTAGCAGTAGAGTAACTTGTATAAGTATCCCCCCCCCCCCCCCGCATGCACATAAGATGAAAGACTTTGAAACCCAAATAAAGTCCCTCGAAGCTTGAGTCATGCCATTTATTCGTTTCTTTCCTATTTAAATCCGAGTGTTCTTGTAAGCACCATCTTCTAATTTCATCAATTCGTTAAGTTCTATGAAATGGTTTTTTGCTATTGCTATGAGATCCATATTACATTGTTTTAGCACCCAATATGCTTTATGTTCGATCTCGACTGGCAAGTGACAAGATTTTCCATAAACCAATCTAAAAGGGGTGCATCCCGTGGGCGTTTTGTAGGCGGCTTTGAATACCCATAATGCATCGTCCAGCCTTTCGGACCAATTCTTCAGATTATATCCAACTGATCTTTCTAGGATACGTTTAATAGCTCTATTGGTTACTTTGGTTTGCCCATTAGTTTGGGGGTGATACGCTGTTGACAACTTATGAGTTACTCAGTATTTTTGTAAGGCTTTTTCCAACTAAGAGTTACAAAAATGTGTCCCCCGATCACTAATTAACGCTTTAGGAACTCCAAATCTTGCAAATAGCCTTCTTAAAAATTTAATCACAACGCGAGCATCGTTTGTAGGAAGTGCCTGAGCTTCAACCTATTTTGATACATAATCAACCGTCACTAAGATGTATTTGTTACCCTTTGAGTTAGGAAAAGGTCCCATAAAGTCTAGTCCCTATACGTCAAATACTTCATATACCTGAATATTGTTTTGAGGTATCTCACTTCTTGATGATATGTTTCCTGATCTCTGACATGCATCACATTTGATCACGTAATCTTTGGCATCTTTAAAGATAGTAGGCCAAAAGAATCTAGATTCGTAAACTTTCCTTCCAGTCACTGACGCACTATGATGACCCCTAGTTGGTCCAGAAAGACAATGTGCCAAAATTTCAAAGATTTTATTTCCAGCAACACACCGTCTCATTATATTGTCTGGACATAGCTTGAATGCATACGGTTCGTCCCAAAAATAATTCTTCACTTGAGAGAAAAATCTTCTTCTTTTTTCAGGTGTCTAATTCATAGGTACGATTTTGCAACGAGATAATTAACATAATCTGCATACCATGGTTCATCGTTATTAAGCTCGATTTTCAATACCATAAGATGTTCGTCAGGAAATTCATCAACGATTTCTTCTTCTGTGAACGTACCTAAGTCAGGGTTCTCAAGTCTCGACAAATGAACCACAGCTAAGTTTTCAGCCCCTCTTTTATCCTTAATCTCGATGTCAAACCCTTAAAGAAGCAGAACCCACCTTATGAGCCTTGGTTTGGCGTCCTGTTTACTAAATAAATACTTCAAAGCAGAATGATCAGTGTAGACAATAGTTTTCGATAAGACAAGATAGGGACGAAACTTATCGAAGGAGAAAACAACTGCAAGAAGTTCTTTTTCAGTGGTGGTTGTAATGTTCTTGGGCATTATTTAGAGTTTTGCTGGCGTAATAGATAGGTTTACATTTCCCATCTATTCTTTGCCCTAAAACGGCTCCAACAACGAAGTCACTAGCATCACACATCAATTCAAAGGGAACATTCCAATCGGGCGAAATTATGATAGGCGCGGTGGTTAATTTTTCTTTTAAAACACTAAGCGCCTTTTTGCAATCATCAGAAAAATCAAATTTCGCGTCTTTCATCAAAAAATTTGTCATTGGTTTATAGATCATGGAAAAGTCTTTTATGAATCTTCAGTAAAATCCAACATGCCCCAGAAAACTTCTAACTCCTTTTACATTTGTTGGGTATGGAAATTTAGCTATCATATCTATTTTAGCTCTATCGACCTCAATACCTGCCCCCGAAATTTTATGTCCTACAACAATTCCTTCCTTTACCATAAAATGGCATTGTTCCCAATTCAACACCAGGTTAGTTTCTTCACATCTTGCAATCAATCTAACAAAATAAGCAGACAACAAAATATAAAAGGAAATTACCGAGATCCTGAGAGTACCATCCAAGAATACTTCCAATAAAGTCTTCCACCAGTCATTGAAAAATTGCCTGCATGCATCTTGGAAGGAAGCAGGAGCGTTGTCATAACCCAAAAGGCATCCTTCTTTGGTAATCAAAAGTCCCATAAGGACATGTGAATGTTGTCTTTTTTTGATCTTCGGGTGCGATTGGAATTTGGAAGAATCCTGAAAATCCATCAAGAAAGCAGTAATATTCATTCCTACATAAACGCTCTAACATCTGATCAATAAAGGGAAGGGGGAAATGATCCTTTCGAGTTGCATCATTAAGTTTACGATAATTGATGTAAACTTGTCATCCAGTAACTGTGCGAGAAGGAATTAATTCATTATTATCATTTAAAACTACAGTCATTCCTCCTTTCTTTGGCACAACGTGAATAGGGCTAACCCTGAACTATCTGAGATTGGGTAAATAAGACCAGAATCAAGCAGCTTAACTATCTCATTTTTCACCACATTGTACTTTTGGATTTAAATGTCTTTGGGGTTGAATTACCGATTTAAAGTCATCTTCCATTTGAATCTTGTGTGTGCAATATGATGGACTGATTCCCTTGATGTCTGACATTTTCCATGCAATCGCTCCCTTCCGTTTCTCCAATACTTATAAAACTAAACTTTTCTCTTTATCGGACAATTCAGATGAAATGATTATAGGAAAGGATTTGTCACCGTGCAAGTAAGCGTATTCTAAGTGGTGAGGCAAATATTTTAGCTCAGGTTTCTTTTCCTTAATCTCGTTAGCACTAGCCGAATAAAGGTGTTCTCTTTCTTACTTTAACAGGTTCTGCTATTTCCTGGACAACTGAATATAGCGTATTGATGGACGCGATACACCGTATTGGTTCATTAGAATCATTATCGGTATTACATTTAACAAGTTCACAGCCTTCTAGGTCTGATTGATCATTTTTCTAGCCCTCTTGATAGAAACGAACTAGGTTCATCATTTACTAGTAATTCCTGAGCTTCTGCGTTGATTGTGTTGTCCAAATCATCAATCCCGTAGCATTCATCATCTTCATTGGATGGTATCTTGATTGATTGATCTACGTCAAAGATCACTTCATCGTCTCCAACCCTTAGCGTTATCTTTTATGAGCACATTTCATTCATAGTTATCGTACAAGCTTCTTCGAGTCTGGCCTTATTTGTCAGCAAACCTTTAAGAAATCTAGCATACTTTAGCATTTGGGCTAGGGCCTCGATGAAAGGTAGATTTATGTGGAGCTGCTTCAGGTTTTCTAAAAACTTCTTCTACTGAGCTTCTTTTTTTTCCTTCCTTAATCTTTAAGGAAAGGGAATAGATGGCATTTGGATATTATTTGAAGGCTGGGTATCAGGTTTGTTGATTTTCTAAGGTTGATCATTGGTGAGGATTTCATTTGATTTGTGGAAACTAGAAGGGGGGGAGGGGTTGAATAGTTTACATGTTTGTTTTATGTTTTAAAAGTTTACTTTCAAAAATGTATAGATTCGAGTTATATGTTCAATCAAATCACAATATGAACAAGCAATAACTATCTAAACTAAAACACGATAACAACAATAATAATGTAAAGAGATAAGGAAAGAAACAACCAAACCAAGACACAAAGATTTTAAATGGTTCGGCACAAAAGCACCTAGTCAGCCCTAACTCCACTCCCCTGATTATCCTGACACGAATTTTCACTATGTCAACAAGCTCCTTTTAGGCAGAGAAAACCGTTTACACGTCACTTACGTTATTTTCTGACACTAAGCTAAATGTTGAGTCGTAATTTTAGCTAGAACCAATCTACCACTTCACAAGATATACGCACTCACAAGATCTACACTATCAGATCTACACAATATCCGAATCACACAAATACATAAGATAAATACAATAGAGTTTTGGTACTTAGAAGAAAAGAGGAGAGATCACTAATTAACACTTTGTTTCTTGACGAATACGAGTGTTCTTCTCTTGCACTTGAATGAGAGGGAAGAGATGAGAAGAAGAGATTAGATCACTTGAAACAAGATCTAAGTATGTTAGTGATCAAGAGTTTTAGTGAGAGAAAGAAGGTTTAGAGAGAGAAAGAAAAGACTAAAAAATTTCGTGCAAAGAGGAATATTTTTCTGCCGGGAATGGAGCAATATTTATAGGCAGGGAATCCCAATGGCTCTCTAGGGGCGGTCCCGGCAGTCCCTTATATATAAGGGGGCCGCCGCCTAGACTCCGCTCCCTTTTTTGTATTTTTATGGGGAATGTTGTATTTGTTGTAGAAGCTTCCGTTTTGGGGGAAGAATTTGAATTTCAAATTTTAAGTTTTTAATAAAAAAATTTATTTTACTTAGAGAATATTTTGTAAATGTATTTTTGAGAAAATACCTTTGTAGAATTAAAAGTGGAGATTAAGTGAAAAATATTTTCTTGATCACTAATCATGCTTAATTATTTTGTTTGTACATACCTTAAGTGATCACTAATCTTAGTAATGGAATTTTACATTTGATAATTTGTAAACGCTTATTTTTATTGTAAACGTTTAAATAACATTTTTAGACATTATTTGTATTAACAATCTCCTCTTTTTTGATGATGACAAAATATAAATTCATTTTAAATAAAATTAAAGATGTCAAATTATTAAATGAGTTATGTTCCATTTCTCCCCCTTTTTGTCGAATTCAAAAAGAATGATCGTCGAGTTGTTGAAGGAAGAAAGAAATTGACGATATCAAGACTCCCCCTTGATGTATGCTCCCCCTTGTTTGGGGCACCAAGGGATCGATCTTACGAAAATTGTGTGCTACAAAACAAGGTTAGAAGAACAAGTGCAAGACAAATATCTTTCAAGTTAACACATTGTATTTAAATTAACAAAAGAAGAGTTTCATTCAACCAACAAGAAACTCATACAATAGCACATCCAACAAATACATGCAACATAAAATTTAAAACTAGATCTTAATAAGAGCTAAGACAAATTCATACAACATTTGTATGAAATCAATCAATAGAAAGTAGATAATCATAAAGACATAATAAGGCATAGATCTACACTAGTGGATTCTTGAAGGGTAGAAGGTGCCATAATCAAAAGAGGGGTTGTTTATTATTAAGCTTTTGAGATTGTTCAATTATGGTGAGGAGGTTGTTATTGAGGATGGAAATTGATTGAAAGGACCAATGATGAGAGATTTGATACGGTTAAGGTCATCTTTCAATGTATCAAATAGATTTCGGTTATTCAAACAACAATGACAAAATTCTAAATGAAGGTTTACTTGATCTAAGGAAGGTGAAGGGATGCATGGTGAGGTAAGAGGTGAAGGATTTGTGGCATTAATTACTTGTTGGAGATTCATCTCAAGATGTGTTATTTTGTTTGGAGATGGGTTTTGTGGAGGTGAAAGAGATGGTGAAGAATTTATTGTAGAAGGACATGTAGGTGTATTTCTATTAGTGAGGAGATGTAGGAGATTGTGACTTTGTCTCCAAGGCTCAAGAATGGCCCTTCGGAGTTTTCTAGAGTAGTCATGAGTGGATTTGCTAGAGGATGACATTGAGATTTTGATGATGAGAGAAAGATGAAGAAGAGAAGTATAGATAAATGGAGAAGAATGATGGTTATATAGAATGTTTTTGGGAAATGCATGGTATTGGAGAATGAAGATTCTAGGAAGTGTTTTGTCTAGAGAGGAAAGGATGGTTGGACCTAAGTATAATAGGGTCAGAGTTGCAGAAAAAGAGGGGACAGGAAAATTTTGTGGTTTCTTGATGGCGGTCCCTTATATCAGTGGTGGTCCCATATATATTAGGGAGCCTCCCTATATTTAAGGGGACCGTTTTCTGAAGATTCGCGAAATTTTCCAGAAGTTTTAATTTTTAGAGTGGTCAATAAGAATTAGAAGGGCGGTTATGGCATTTCCATTACTTCAAGAAATCAATAATACATCTAAAAGAGAGAGTAAGTCATGTAATGTGCTCAAGATGAAGCATATAAATGACTAAAATGTCTACTAAATGTCACATAGCAACCATTAAATAATAATGTAGACACATTATACACATACTTGATTATCCATGATAGAGGTTAAGATAGTATTACATAGTAATAATAATAGAAACGTATCCCTAGAGACAAACTAGAGGAATATTTCAACCCAACAATTGAGTCACACTGAAGCTTCTTAGAGGATTTGTAGTTAATTGAATTTAAGGATGAGTATGATATCAAGGCTTTATGGATGTCCAAATAAGATTTGTAATTTCGATTTCGAGAACGTGGATTATTTTGATGATGTGATCATATAGACGATTTAGAATCATTCCATATGGCATTGGAGAATTTGGTTGATTTTAATATTTTCAACCGTTGGTTTAGAGAAGTAGGCAAAGTTGAAGGAGTAACTTGTTAAATGCAATACATCATGTGACATGATGATATCAGGAATAATGGTGAGGTCATTTTTGAGTACCAAAGCATTATCTTTGACATGATTTACATTCCAAGATCTCATGTCATGACGAAGTTCTTCCTTGAGGATTATGTTTGGAAAAATTGTTTGTCCGGTTGTTGTGATTGATTGGATAATTTCCTTTGGTGTTAAGAATGTGTGTTTGACTCTTGATTAGTTTTCAATGAGTTGAGAGAGGGTTCTTCAGAGTAATAACATTCTCCTTTACATAGAATGGAGAGAATTGAGGCAAATAACTTGAGTGAGAACTTAAATGTTCTTTTCAATGCCCAAAAATGTTTTTAAGAAGATGTTTAGATTGTCATATTTGGTGATTTCCATTGAAGAATAAAATTCAAGTAGAATCTTGGATAAAATTTCTTCATGGAGTTTGAATATTATCGTATTTATTGGATTCAGGAGATATAGGGCGACCTTCATTGAATGACCACATTCTAAGGTATTAGAATGATATGTTTTAAGATATCTGAGAATATAGATTTTCGTTTAAGATTGTTGGAACGTATATTTGTGTATCGTAATTCATCTTCCAAGTTCATTTCACTAAAATCAGAAAAGAGTAAATGGTAGTGATAATTCCTTTATTTAACAGAATGCCGAGTGGTGTGCCTATATGCAACAAGTGTGAAGTAACGATTAACTCGACATAAATACAAAATCCTATGAGTTAATCCAAACGCTCCTTAATTTGGTTTTGCTCATCTAAACAAGTTGAAAAATATATATGAATTATGTATCTCGAAGAGGATTGTTTATGAGAAATCATTAAGCATGTGTTTTGAAAAACGTTTTTTAGGTGGATTAACAATGTATAATAACAATTTTATTATGTTCCTAATGTGAGTGATTTGAAGATAAAATTGGGGTTTTGGTTCGAAATCAATTTTTCAACAAATTCAGAAATGTATGCAAATCCTATATCTACGGGAAGCATATTAGTTATACATTGTATCCTAGTTGTCTTAATTGTACAAAATTAAAAGAAAACACGAAAATCCCCAATTTTAATTTTTGTGTTCATCATGAACCCTAGACTCAAATTGAAAGAAAATAGATGAAATTACTTACAATTGATGATCTTGTGATATTAGGAATTCATGGTAGAATGAGGTGATGAATATGATGATGGAAGAGAGTTCATGATTTAAGGTGGAAGAAATAGATTAAAGAAGTAAGGCATAGGGTTTGAAGTTTTAGATTCCAAAAAGTGTTTGTCAAAATGCAGAAATTATATCTAGGCCTAGATGGGATAGTGGTCAACTGCACAGAAATTCAAGGGGTCACAGTAAAAGAATCCGTAACCTCTGATGGCGGTCCCTTAATTACCCGGTGGTCCCATATATATTGGGGGCCCGCCCAGTATTTTAGGGGGCCGTTTTCTAGAGACAAAAAACTTTTTCCAGAATTTCCTGATATGCTTGTATTTAAAAATTTCTAAATTTCCCTTTTTCAGTCAATCCTATCTCATCATGAATCATCTAATACTTATTATCCAACTTCACAATATCAACTATCTTGAGTTCTATGAGGGAAGCATATGTAGGCAAATTTTATCAAAAGATAAGCATGCATAATATCATATATATATAGCAAAGAGATCAAACGGAGGTGCAATCAAGCATTGGTTTTAGATGATAAAATCGAGGATCATCTATGGCAGCTAAGTTGCCCATATTAAGTACTAAGTTACTAATGAGTAGCATAAGATTAAAGACCTAAGCATAATAGATTAGTAAATAATATAGATAATAATGTCATAAAGCAATTTCCCTTATTGCTCACTTCTTTATGTTTCTCCACGACCTTCTAAGACTTTTTCTGACTGACCTTACTCCACCACGTTGCTCATCTCGTAATTGTACTTGACGGTTGATGATTTCGGTTTGGCGGGTGTAAAATGGTTTAAGGTGAAGGTCAATGTTAGGTGGGGTTTGAAAGACTTGAGGAACTAGTTGGTTAAAGAGTGACCTAACGAATGGTGGAAGGAGTGGCTTTGCACGCGAGGTCCCTTCGACATTCCCATCGTCTCATCATCATTGAGATGAAGTATGAGATGGTTGATCGAAGGTGGAAGAATAAGAAAGGAATGCCGACCCTATCTCATATTTTGTTTTGCACGATCTCTTTTGGGTTTTCGCTCTAGTTGAGCGGCAAGAGGAGTCATGACACGATCGTACAAGACATATGACTCATTTTCCAATTCGGGATTTTCCCTAACAATGAATTTAAACAAACAAGTTAATAACATACCATAGGGTAGAATTAACCTCTTTTGTTTAGTAACCCACTCCATTCGATTTTGCCAAAAATAGGCAATGGTTGAATCTTTCGAGAGTGTACGAAACAAAAAAGCATATAACAAAGACATGTCAGTAACATGATCCCGATTACCCCTAGACAAAAGACATTTTCCCGGATAATTTCTTCTAAAGGCTTCAGGGTTGGCTCAATTTCACGAGTTAGAACTTGATAATCAAGAACATCAATTTCTTCCTCATGACGGATGCGACGGACTTGACCATCTCGATCAATTTGAATAGGCGAAATGATGTCCTCAATGGAAGTAAGGTTGGTTTGATATGGACCATCCGAAGGGATACCATATGCCAACTTATTAAGTCTCCATCTATCGGTAAAGACACATGCACCTTCATAAGGTATATCAAGAATTTGAGCAAATTCTTCAAGAGAGTAAGAGAAGAATTGATTTTGAATAACAAATTCGACAAACATTTGACCTTCGTCGGAGGTAAAAGTGAGTTGACAATAAAACTCAAGAACAAAACGAGGTATAAATTGTTCGTTAATGTCTAACAAACAATCAAAGCCGATTGACTCAAACTTTGCACGAATATGACTCATATTTTTCAAGTTTGGACTTACAACCCTCCCCTCATGAAAATATCGTTTTTCAAGATTTGCCATTGTGTTTAGAAAAGGTTGACTAAACTCATTTGATATTAAGGGTATGTAGTTTCTTGTCTTTTGATGATCTAGACTGGTAGCTCGGGGCATTGTTACCTAGAAGATCATGAACAAGCCCATATACTAATCATTTGTACTTGTTTTTATGTTTTGAGTTAGTGCCTAGTGTGTGCCTATATGAAACAAATGTGGAGTAACGATTAACTCGACCTAGAAATAAAATCCTAAGAGTTAACCCAAACGCTCCTTAATTTGATTTTGCTCATCCAAACAAGTCGAAAAATACATAGGAATTATGTATCTCGAAATTTGTTCATGAGATCATTATGCATGTGTTTGAAAACGTTTTTGGGTTGGATAAACAATGCATAACAACAATTTTTTTATGTTCCTAACATGAGTGATTTGAAAATAAAATTGGGGTTTTTGGTTCGAAATCAAATTTTCAACAAATTCACTAATGTATGCAAATCCTATATCTACGGGAAGCATATTAGTTATACATTATATCCTAGTACTCTTAATTGTACAAAATTTAAAGAAAAATCGAAAATCCCCAATTTTAATTTTTGGTGTTCATCATGAACCCTGGACTCAAATTGAAAGAAAATAGATGAAATGACTTACAATTAATGATCTTTGTGATATTAGGATTGATTATTAGTGTTGATTTGATCTTCAATTGATGTTTAAATGGTTGATTATGAGTTTTGGTGGGTTTTGAGTTGTGTTCGTCAATGGCAGCAGGTAAGGGGGTGTTTGTTTTTTTGTTTTGAATTTTTTTTGTTTAAGTGTCCCATTTTGTGACTTGCTGGTGGCGGTCCCATATTTATCGGCGGTCCCAAATATATTGGGGCGGCCGCCTATATGGGGGCCGCCCTCAGTCAAGGGTTTTTGAACTTGGTTTTTGACAAAAATTTTACGAAGAGGAGTGACATTTTAATTTGAATTTCGCGAAACTTAAACATGTTTAAAGTACTTCGGATGAAGTATTTAAGTTGTCACGACACGGAATGGAACACTGACTAGAATTGAGACAGAAGAAAGAGATGTGTACTCAATATGATTTATGGAATGTGTTCCATCATTCCTAAACCAAGACGTAGATGGTTAAACGATTCACGTTTAAGAGGTTTAGTGAGAATGTCGGCAATGTTGTCGACGGACGGTACTTTTTCGATAGATATATGTCCTTTTTG
>BQNB010006431.1:18057-75322 GCA_026074375.1 Tanacetum coccineum | reverse complement strand
AAGACATTTTCAATTACAGAATCATAAATATGGTTTTTTTAGAACGATGTATACAAAAGGAAAATAATACTTACTAGTGGTAACGGGAGTGGTGGGTCTATGACTGGAGAGTGACAGCGATCGACGAGAGAATGACGTGATGAGAGCTGTGGTGGTGACAGGATAGTTGTGGCGGGTGACAGGAGGAGTTGTTTCTGGGGGAATATGATTCATGAAATTTTTGGGGGAATACATTATCAATAATTTTACAAAATATTTCATGAAAATATCAGAGGGAAAATACCTTTAGCCACGATAATATAGAAAAGGTTGCAAAAATCATGAATTGATAGACGGGCGGTCAACCTCCCGGTATCTTTTGTAATCATTCTAGGCGGGATTAATCGGGAAAATACTTTTAGCCACGATAATAGTTGTGAATAAAAGTTTTTTTAATTTTTTACCATAAAATTTATAGTAATATTAGCAAAGGTTGAAAAAATCGTGAATCGATAGTCAGGCGATCGACCTGCCTATAGCTTGTAATTGTTCTAAACGGGATTAATCGGTAAGTATCGGTCGACCTCCCTGTTATGACACATCCATGACTGGTGACAATGCTTAATTAACATGGTTGTAGTGGCTTATATTATAATGGAACCCATGCATGACCGGTGATTATGGCTAATTCATATGGGTCGATCATGGGTCATGTGCATTAAGATATCATTGGTCACATTTTGTATTTGACATCATATGGGTCATATACATTGGGTGGTAGTTGCTTAGAGTGTCATGTTACGACACATCCATGACTGGTGACAATGGGTAATTAACATGGGTCATGTGCATTGGGTTGTAGTGGCCTATATTGTAATGGAACCCTTGCATGACTGGTGATTATGGCTAATTCATATAGGTCATGGGTCATGCGCATTAGGATATCACTATTTACATTCATTAATGGGTATTTGACATCATATGGGTCATATGCATTGGGTTATAGTTGCGCTTAGAGTGTTATGTTACGACACATCCATAACTGGTGACAATTGGTAATTAACATGGGTCATGGGTCATGTGCATTGGGATGTAATGGCGTATATTGTAATGGAACCCATGCATGACAGGTGATTATGGCTAATTATTCATATCGGTCGATCATGGGTCATGTGCAATAGGATATCACTGGTCATATTCATTAATGGGTATTTGACATCATATGGGTCATATGCATTGGGTTGTAGTTGCGCTTAAAGTGTCATGTTATGACACATCCATGGCTGGTGACAATTGGTAATTAACATAGGTTATGGGTCATGTGCATTGGGTTGTAGTGGCTTATAATGTAATGGAACCTATGCATGACTAGTGATTATGGCTAATTCATATGGGTCATCGATCATGGGTCATGTGCATTAGGATATCACAGGTCACATTCATTAATGGGTATTTGACATCATATAGGTCATATGCATGGGGTTGTAGTTGCTTAGAGTGTCATGTTACGACACATCATGACTGGTGACAATTGGTAATTAACATGGATCATAGGTCATGTGCATTGGGCTGTAGTGGCTTATATTGTAATGGAACCCATGCATGGCCGGTGATTATGGCTAATTCATATGGGTCATGGGTCATGTGCATTAGGATATAACTGTTCACATTCATTAATGGGTATTTGACATCATATGGGTCATATAAATTGGGTTGTAGTTGCTTAGAGTGTCATGTTACGACACATCCATGACTGGTGATAATGGGTAATTAACATGGGTCATGTGCATTGGGTTGTAGTGGCTTATATTGTAATGGAACCCATGCATGACCGTGATTATGGCTAATTCATATGGGTTATGGGTCATGTGCATTAGGATATCACTATTTACATTCATTAATGGGTATTTGACATCATATGGGTCATATGCATTGGGTTGTAGTTGCGCTTAAAGTGTCATGTTATGACACATCTATGACTGGTGACAATTGGTAATTAACATGGGTTATGGGTCATGTGCATTGGGTTGTAGTGGCTTATATTGTAATGAAACCCATGCACGACCGGTAATTATGGCTAATTATCCATATCGGTCGACCATGGGTCATGTGCATTAGGATATCACTGGTCACATTCATTAATGGGTATTTGACATCATATGGGTCATATGCATTGGGTTGTAGTTGCGCTTAGAGTGTCATGTTACGACACATCCATGACTGGTGACAATTGGTAATTAACATGGGTTATGGGTCATGTGCATTGGGTTGTAGTGGCTTATATTGTAATGGAACCCATGCATGACCGGTGATTATGGCTAATTCATATGGGTCATGGGTTATGTGCATTAGGATATCACTAGTCACATTCATCAATGGGTATTTGACATCATATGGGTCATATTAGGGGTGTTCACGGGGCGGTTCAGTTCGGTATGTTGGTAACGTATTTCTAAATTTTCTAAATTTTTAATTTAAATTTAAAATTTTAAAATTTTGTATTAGATAGATGTTTTGGTAGAATCAATTAGTATTATGACTATATGGATGAGTATAACATGTAAGATTACCACTTTTTAATATGTTAATTGTCATAAAATTTTATTTTTTAAAATAAATTTAAATTGTTAATAAACATATAGTCACACATTTCTTTTTAGTGATAAAAGATTACATCTTTAATTGAGCGTCAAATTTAAATAATCAATGTCAAATTATCAATAATTCAAAAAATTTAACTTTTTAAAAATTTAAAATTTGGAGCCAAATTGCAGCCAAAAATTTTAAAATCACATATGAATATGGACGGTTTATTTTCCTAATTTCAGCAAAAACACTTTTTCATCTCTCAAAAAAAAAGGTTGCAACCAAAACAGAACAATAACATCTCTTTTTTACACCATTAATTACCACTTTTACTTATTTTCTTTTACACATTGCGGCTGAAGAATCATGGAAACTGAAGCCATTGATAATCAGGCCAATTTGGTTAATTATGATAATGAAAATGAAATTGACGATTTAGGATATCAATCAGAGGAGTATATTGAGGATGCGCATGAGGATGATGAAAACAACCATTCAAATGGTTATGCTAAGAGGGGCATAACCAGGTTATGCAAGTTTCGCAGGGAATATGGAAAACCCGGTGGAGTAAAGCTCAGTGTAACCTTCGATGCATTGAATAGGATATCAGGAAAACACAGAGCATTGTTTTTGAGTTTTTTAGGAGACATGGTTCGTGAGCATATAGGTTTGCAGATTCTATCCTGGAAGAAGGTGGGTCCAGAAGCAAGAAATAAACTATGGGATGAAATCATGGTACACATATACTATTTTTGAACCCAGTACTACATAAGTTTATCTCTGCATTTACATTATGTGCAACTAATTAATTCACAACATTGTGTTAATCTTTGCAGCGATACTTTGATGTTGACTTGACGGTCAGAAAGCTGGTAATGAATCGTCTTGGTCAACTTCTAAGGAATTTTAGAAGGAAACTGAGACAAACATACATATTGCCCAACCAAGATACACCTTCAAAGCTAAAGATAGTCCGACGAAGTTATACTCGCAATTTTAAAAAGCCAAAGATTGGGTCAATTTGGTATAAACTACACGGCACGTGGAATACAAGCTTTTTAATTAGTCATTTTTATTTAAGTCTATAATATCTTTCATAACTTTGTGTTTCATTATAATTAGTTTTATTCTTGAGCATTACAAAAAAAAATACATCTAAACGCCTTATGATTTTGTGTTGCAAGGTGAAATATGCTAAAGCTAAAATGGCGCGTTCCAAGTGTGTTTTTCCGCATACAATGGGACGAGGTGGATACGCACATGTGAAAGAGAAAATGGTAAGATTACACATTTGCACATTTGCATTTCATAGCATCATTCGTTTATATCGGTTTAACTTACATGTGTATGTATTTGATGTTTATAAGATTAAAAAAAGAAAATTGAACATGATGATAACCACCCGTGTATACCTGTGTTGAAAAGAAAGGGTAAAATAAAGAAGTGAGAATATCAGATGAGAGATTAGGATCAGTGGGAGATAATACTTGTAAGTTTTGACTGCAATTTTTTTATTATGTTCATTTTCGTCTATAACCTATTTCCCATTATTGTGTGTGCAGAAAGAAAATGAGGGAAAGATCCAAAGAAGGAAATCCTTGCAGGTAGATCAAGGAACTAAATGCCATGACACTGTATTAGGTAAGGAAAAGGGAGGTTATGCAAGAGGAGTGGGAAAGATGGAGTGTATCAAGGAGGGATTTTGAATCGTATTCGAATCAAACAAGAGATGTGAAAGTTGTTATTGAAAGGCATCTTGATGCTGCGAGGACGTGAACGTGAAGAGAAAGAACTATTAATCAGAGTATGTCAGCATGATGTCACAGGACAGAGGGAATGGTGACTGAACTGAAAAATTAGTTGGCTGCACAAGGGGGCAGTTGCAGTCAACGCCAACTCAATTGACACCACTAGATGTAAGACATTTTTTATGTTGTTAACAATTTCATTTTCTAATTAACTTAATTAACGCTCACAACACTGATCCTATAGATAGCAGGTACATCTGACCTAATACCCTAGGACCTCCTTTTATACACCAAGGAGACCTAATGGGCTTACAATAAGTTTCATCAATTCAATCTGTCCTAATATAATTTATGCATATCTAAGAAGCAGTAATAACACAACAGTACTAGCTTATATCTAATAGTCTTAACTCAGAGCAACATTAATATACTAACATTTGCAACTAACACTAGCAGTACTAACATTTGTACTAGCAGCACTAATGACTTGGTATATTTTCTTCAGTCTTCAACCAGCAGTCTTAACCATAAAGCAACAACCAAAATAGTATATCAGTAGTATAAGAATCTTTAACTCCCAACACATTTCTTAATTTATATTGCAGGTGTCTCCGGTGGGAATTCATCCAATAAATAGCAGTACTGATGAGGAAGGCGGAACAACTGTTGTTAGATGTAATCAGAATGATGCGAGCATTCAGAAGGAAATGCAAAAAAGGGTAAGTAATTAATAAAACACCCCCCCTGTGATTTTTGAATTCTATCATAATGTCTTTTATATTTTAGTGTTTTATATGCATACAGGAAATGTGAAATCTATGGGAGCTAAGTATACGACTAGATCAACCCGAAAGGATTCTTCAAGTCAAGATTCCTAATCCAAAGAAAATGTCTCGGTACTACCACAAGTATGTATTTCAACATGTTCATATATTATTTTGTTTAATTAATTTCGGATACATACATGCAACAAATCATTTTTTTAGGCAATAAAGTGCAGAATGTGGCACTTAAAGGAAAACAAATTATTGCTGAGAGGTAGTATACAAGAGTGATGGGAAATAATGCTTCATAACCAAAGCACTCCAAAAGATTGCTATGAGTGTCAATTGATAAATCTTTCTAGGTTGATTGCAAGCATTTATACTGGATGTAGGAAGTAACGGTTGCACAACAGTTTTGTTGTAGTAGGGGTTTGTCTTGCGAATGGACATAGAACAAGTTGTTTTTGGATCCAAAGGTACATACATATGTTCTATGAACCTACATATATATAATTCTTCATATTTAATTCAGTGTTTGATACACGCGGCAATTTTGTTTCCTGCACGGCGACACCACCATTACCATACAAATTTTCCTGGTGACGAACAAACTGCACTCTAAAGTTAAGAACGAAGCGCAGATACGTTTACGTTTAGTGAATCCATGCAAAAGGAAGATATAGAAGGAGGAGTCAAAAGCCTTAGTTTATGAGAAGTTTAGTATATACGACATTACAATTTTATATTGGTTCGTTATTATATACATTCCAGTTTTATTGTATTTGAATTTATTTTGATATATATATTTGATTTTGATTTGATATATATTGATTTCTTAAATGTGACTAAAAGATGCATATGGTCACACTTGTTAACACTTTTTGGTCATTGTTTGTTTAATTCTTTGTGTGACGAAATATTACAAAAGGCCACACAAACATAAAATTCATGTGGCCATTGGATGATTAATAGTCACACAAAATACACATTTCTTCACTTTAAACACCATATGGTCACACTTATTAACACTTTTGGTCACTTTATGCTTAATTGTATGTGACTAAATACACAAAACAAACATGCTTTGTGTGACTAAATGTTACAAAAGGACACACAAACATAAATTTTATGTCGCCATTGGATCATCAATAGTCACACAAAAATAGTCACACAAAATACACATTTATTCACCGTAAACAGCATATGGTCACACTTATTAACACTTTTGGTCACTTTATGCTTAATTGTATGTGACTAACTACACCCAAAAAACATGCTTTGTGTGACTAAATATTACAAAAGGCCACACAAACATAAAATTCATGTGGCCATTAGATGATCAATAGTCACACAAAATACACATTTCTTCACTTTAAACACTATATGGTCACACTTATTAACACTTTTGGCTAATTTATGCTTAATTATATGTGACTAAATACACGAAACAAACATGCTTTGTGTGACTAAATATTACAAAAGGTCACACTAACATAAAATTCATGTGACCATTGGATGATCAATAGTCACATTAATACACTTTTCTTCAATTTAAATCACATATGGTCATACCTTATAACTCTTTTTGGCCACTTTATTGCTTAATTTTATATGACTTTAAACTCCAAAAGAAACATGCCTTGTGTGCACTAAAATATTACAAAATGGCCACACAAACATAAAATTCATGTGGCATTGGCTTATCAATAGTTACACAAAATACACATTTCTCACTTTAAACATCATATGGTCACACTTATCTTACAATTTTGGTCAGTTTATGCTTAGTTGTATGTGACTAAATACCAAACCAAAAACATGCTTTGTGTGTCTACATATTACAAAGGCACACAAACATAAAATTCCATGTGACATTGCGAAGATGAATAGTCACACAAAAATACACATTTCTTTAATTTTAACACCATATGGTCACACTTATTTAACACTGTTGTGGCAACTTTATGATTAATTGTATGTGACTAAAGACACCAAAAGAAACATGCTTATGTGACTAAATATTAACAAAGGCACACTAACATAAACTACGTGTGACCATTGGGAAGATGAATAACCACACAAATACAATTTATTCAATGTAAACACCATTTATGGTCACACTTATTAAGACTTTGGCCACTATGCTTTATTTTATGTGACTAAAACACCGAAATGAAATATGGTTGTGTGATAATATTACAAATGGCACACAAACATTACAATTTATGTGGCCAGTGGTATGATCATTAGTCACCACATTAATACACATTTCTTCTATTTTAAAACCATATGGTCACACTTATTAACACTTTTGGTCACTTTATGCTTAGTTGTATGTGACTAAATACCTAAAAAACATGCTTTGTGTGGCTAAATATTACAAAAGGTCACACAAACTTCAAATTCATGTGGCCATTGGATGATCAATAGTCACACAAAATACACATTTCTTCAATTTAAACACCATATGATCACACTTATTAACACTTTTGGTCACTTTATGCCTAGTTGTATGTGACTAAATACCCAAAACAAACATGCTTTGTGTGGCTAAATATTACAAAAGGTCACACAAACATAAAATTCATGTGGCCATTGGATGAACAATAGTCACACAAAATACACATTTCTTCACTTTAAACACCATATGGTCACACATATTAACACTTTTGGCCACTATATGTTTAATTGTATGTGACTAAATATATAAAAATAACATTCTTTGTTGGTTGTACATTGTTTACGGTCACTAAATTGTACCTATTTAGTCACGCAAAAAATTTGGATACGGACACTAAAGCTTCCTTATGTGTGACTAACTCGAATGCGTGACCGTAGGTGACCTACGGCCGCGCGACCTTTTTTCACACACGAAACTTTTCGCGTGTGTGACTATATGTATATAGTCACACATTTTTGGTGTGACCAATACCACTTTTTGTACTAGTGTAATTCACTCCTAGTTGGGAACATGTCAAAATATTCAACTCCTACCCCTTCGGTTGTTGTACTCCCTTCCTCTTTAGGTTCTTCTTTGCAAGAGTCGTCATTCTTTCTAATTATCTCAACAAACATGACTTCTCCATCGTTCCCTTTTGTGCAAACGACCTCGGTATCGGATGATTGAGGAACCAATCCGAGCGATTCGAAGAATGAATTAAATTTGAGGACTTTTTCGGTGATGAATGCAACTGACGGATCGAACGGTGTGGAAAGGTTGACATGGATATTTTCTGGGCTGTCCTTTTCTTCTTCCTCGTTCTCTTTTGCTTTCTCATCATAGGAGTCGCTTTATTTCTCGGAATGGATTGTGACGACGTTGATCGAACCTTGGATATGGTTTGAGCATTGTGGGTCCATATTTAGGTATTAATCACCTGAAGTATACGTATAAATCGCACGAGAGACAACGTATAAATGGCCCAATACACGATGTATAAATCGCCCAATACACGAAGTATAAATCGCCTAAGCTTCTGCGTATAACGCCTAAGCCAAAAACACGTATAAATCGCCTAAGCCAAGAAACACGTATAAATCGCCTAAGCTTCTGCGTATAAATCGCCTAAGCCAAGAAACACGTATAAATCGCCTAGTTCAAGAACACGTATAAATTGCCTAGTTCAAAATATGTATAAATCGCCTAGTTCAAAACACGTATAAATCGCCTAGTTCAAAACACGTATAAATCGCCTAGTTAAAAACACATATAAATCGCCTAGTTCAAAAACCACTTTTTTCAAATCACTTAAAGACACACTTTTTGACGTTTTTATTTGATTTTTCTTGTACAACTTATTATCCTAAGCTTAGAAGAACCTTAAAAACATAAACTTTATAGTTTTTAACACAAAAAACTTGAAATCAAGATTTTGGTATAAAAAAACTTTCAAACCAAAAAATACACAAAAAGATCAAATTTTTGTTGTTTTTGCTAGGATTTTCTTGTACAACTCACTAATACTAATGTAGTAGAAGCTTAAAAATGTAAACTTTATGGTTTTAAACAAACAAAAAGGTAAAAAAAAAACCTTCTTGTGTGCTCGGTACCAAAAGGACGCAAAAAAAAAAAATAATAAACGCACACAAAAACCTACAAAATCACCCCATGGCTCTTGATACCAATTGTAAAAAAGATGATTGATCTAATCTATATAACAAAGACAAGATAAGAACTAGAGAGAGAAAGTGGAAGGAAGGCTATTTCTAGTGAGAGAAAGTAAGAGAGAAATATTAGATTATGTGTGAGAAATAAACCAACCAACACGCTCTTCAAGCTATGAAGATGGTATTTATACATCATGTTGCCGCGGCTCATATAGGGCCTTGTAGGCTTTCTATGTGCTTTGGCCCATCTACCTTACTAAGGTTTCAAATATTATCTAAAACCTACGAGCTATGTATTCTAAGAGTGACCGAGTCTTTTCTCGATTTCTAACATAAAATCTCTTCATTACTGCTGCCTTGGTCAAGAATTTTATCGATATCAGAAAGTTTGGATTGAATGGAGATTTTCGCCTTATAAGAGCTTTTCTTAGCATTTTTGGTCCATTGTTTTATGACAACTTTGAGAGCTTGAAGTTTCTTCTTTAGATTAATCATACCATTCGAGTCAACAATGGCTAAGCTCTTCCATATATCTTCCACCATTTTGTCAAAGTCATCCACGTTAAACTAACAGTGAAAAAATCTAAATGTGGTAGGACCATAATCGGTGCTTAATTCTCGTATAAGAATAGGACGATGATCTGATAGATTTCTATCGAAGCAAAGAGCCGAAAGATACGGGAAAGAAGCTAACAAGCCTTTAAAAACTAGAAATCTATCCAACTTACTCATCTTATTGGCAGTTTTGTAGGCCCAAGTGTTAGCATAACCATTAAGAGGAAGGTCAATCAGACTTGCTAAGGAAATAAAACTATTGAAAGCGTTAGCACCTTAAACGTTGAAAATCAAACCATATCTTTCTTGTTCCGTTCTAACTTCATTAAAATCCCTCATAATCACACAATCTCCATCCCATCGGTCTATTAGATGAAGGATGTAATCCCATAACACTCTTTTTTTAGTTAGATCTTGAGGAGCATAAACACAAATGATAAGGAGTTTGGAAGACGAATGAACCCAAGTACCCATAACAGCCAAGAAATTATCAGACGATGTAACGTTATCTTTGACAAATAAAGTAGGCTCCCAAACACATAAAATACCCCCCTAAGTTGCCTAAAGAAGAACTAATAACATAATCAAAAGAAGAATTACCCCCACAACGTCTTAATAGTAAGCAACTACATGCTCTCTATTTTAGTTTCCTGAAGAGATACAAAATTAATATGATGTTTCATACACAACTCCTTTACCTACCCTTTTTTGGCCTGATGACCAAGTCCTTGAATGTTTAAGGACAAAAAATTCATTTGACAACGTTTCATTCTCCTTGTGAGTCGATAATGACTTCAATGTTCCGCATACACCCTTCCATATTTTAGCTCATAGTTTGTCTTACCTTAACTAACTTGTCTATCAATTGCCATTTTAAACCGCCTGTGTAAACGAATAAACACTATTATTCGAGGAAAATTTTCCTTTGGGAACATACTCTTCAAGCTTATTTGAAGTAGAATTTTCATGTGCATTTACCTTGTTACTTATAGCCCCTTTCATTTTTTTTCACCTCCTCTACGTTAATCACACTTGATGTAAAACTAGGTGGATATTTCAAGTCGTCACCGCTATCCTTTAGTTAGCGCTAAGTTAGCCGAAAATCAAAGTTTATCATAAGCTTGGTCTATTAGTTGGGAATTTTATGAAAGGTTCCCTCTCTTGTTCAGGATATCATATAAATTAAAAAGGTCCTAAAGGTATGCTTTTATTATATGAACCAACAATCACCAGGATTGTCAAGTCAATAATCGTTGGTCCAACCTGACGCCCGAACCGACCCGATCCGGCCTAACCCAAATCACTCACCTCACATTTCTCTTATCACGGGTATTTACCCGATCCACTCTACCCCTCTTTCTCTTATAACTCCACCTGCTTATTCATGATCCGTTACCTACCCGATCTAGCACCTCTCTCCGACTAAGTTGTAATTCGCTCCGGTATTTACATTATTATATTTGATAATGGACAGCTAACGCTTCCATTTTTTTTGTTCTTGCATGATTAACATATGTATCCCATTAATAGTTTTTGGAGGTGGAGGTTTATATACTCTGTCTTTAGGTTGGGATTGTTGTCATTTTCTTTAGTCACTACACAAGAGAATATTGATTTAAGGTTTGACATTATTCTATTTTTTTGCATTGTTGTTGTTTATTTGCTATTTTTTTCAATTTGGTTTATGGTGTTTTGGATTACCTATGTTGACGATGTTAGGGTGTTTCATAAGGTCAGGGTAAATCTTTGGTGAATGGATTGTTAGAATTACGAGTAATTAGGGGTTTTGAAGTGATTTTTTAATTTGGTTTATGGTTTTTTTGGATTCCCTTTGTTGATAAGGAATTAGGAGTAATTAGGGATTTTTTGTATAGATTAAGAAGTGTGAAAAAAGTTTGCCCTAAATATGAATTCTTAGGGTGAAGTCTTGATAGTGTTTTTTTTCCCTAAATATGATTTTTTGGCTTTTCAAATTAGCGGTTTGTTTTAATTATGGGATTTTGATAATTTCTTTACGTGATACATTCATTTTTTTAACAGAAAGAAAAGGGGGAAGAAAACATGTTAGTGATTCAGCTTGGCTTGACCCATTTTGATCCACTACCTAATAGTGTGAACATAAATAAATGGCTTAACTGATAAATGTTTTTGCATTTTGGCGAGGCAAGCTTAATAAGCTTGCAGCCATAGAGGGTTTCAATTGATATGTGTGTGCAAGAATGTGGAAGAGAAAGTGTGTTTGCTTTATTAGCAGGTTTACTCTGAGCCTTCGGTATTGCTGTTGAGATTGTTCTTATTGCTTATACTTTCAGCCAATGCTTCTTCGATGCCACCAATCATTTCGTTGCCTCTATCCATGGCGTGTGATGATGGTGATGTGTGTGTGACGATGGCTATAGGCTCATAAGCTGCAGAATATGGTGAAAGATATTTTTTATGCATTTATATTTTATTAGACCATAGCTTAATGAGGCCCATATTTTAGCGAGATAGCCATACGCGTATGCTTATGTTATGCTTTCTTGATGTTTTGCTTATGTTGCCATGCATTTGCTTACGATTGCTATAACATGTGAATTTGAAAGTTATGGTTATTTGTGGTTTACGTGTTTTACTGGCATGTGTTTAAGAAAACAGATAAACGGGAAAAGGAGGATGCCAACGTACATTGGCTTGGCTTATGAACACAAATATTAAGCTACCTATTCGCTTAATGTGTGTTATGGGAATGAATTTACGGGACAAACCGTAATATTTTAGACCCTGCCTTTGCAGGCTATTTGCACGTAATCCATGTATACTCCGTTACTCTTTTTATGAAATGAGAATGGGAATTTAGGAGGCTGTGATGAGTCTTGGTCCATTCGATTAAAGCTGGGATTGTTAGCATATTGGCGGGACAAAATATTAGATTTGCAGCCATGGCGGATGTATCCTCTTTTTTCGGTTGTCTACTTATCTGAGCCTCATATTTCACTATCTTCTCCATCATCATTCTCCCCAGTGCTTATTAATTAGGTTCCGTGACAAAACCCTTGATTTCCTGAGGATCAGGTGGGTACAAAAATGAGATGGGTTAGGCAACGGGTTGGGCCGAAGTTCTTGGTAATTATAAGGTTTATATAATAAGCATCTTAGAGGCAATGATGAGTACCATCTGCATTTGTGTTATTGAGGAACACGATTTACGAACACTTGTATCTTGGCTCGGCATCTACACTTGGTTGTGGTTGTAGCCATGGCGTGTATTTCGTGTTATTTCCACAATGACAGATCCGAGCCTCACACATATGTGGTGTTTGAGCTTATGGAATCGGATCTACATCAGGTTATTAAAGCAAATGATGATTTAACACCGAAACATTATCAGTTTTTTCTTTATCAACTTCTTTGAGGATTGAAATACATACATACATGTACGTTTTGTTTTTTAAGCGGTTAATGTTTTGTTATGTATTGGAATGTTCTGATTTTGATTTACTTTTATTGCAGCACATGTCTTTTACAGAGATCTAAAACCCAAAAATATTTCAGCGAATGTTGACTGCAAATTTAAGATCTGTGACTTTGGTCTTGCAAGAGTTGCCTTTAATGATACACCTACTGCAATATTTTGGACAGTATGTACCTAAATCTTATTATTTTCTTCTAGACTATAGTCTTTAAATCAACTACATATGCTTAGAGGGTGTTTGGGATTGCTTATTTGCTTTAGTTCAATGCATAAAAGCAGTTTTTGTTTGTTTCGATGAAACTTATTTGCATGTAGAGTGATTAAACATTTTAAATAAAAGATAAGCATAAACTAACACCCATTCAGATAACTTATCTACTAATAATGTTTTTTCTAAGCAATTAGTCGCTTTTGACTATTTATTAAGTGTTTGTTTAAGCTTATGTGGCTGGCTTATGAGCTTATTTAACTTTTGAAAAGCTTATAAGCTCAAAATTTTGGGCTTCTAAGCTTATGAACTTCAAAAAACCATTAGCCTACATTGATTAACTAATAAGTCTAACCAAATAATTGAATAAGCTTAAATAAATACTATCTTAATGAAAACAAATTTAACTTTTGGATGAAATAAGGTGTTTTTATTATGCTGGTAGAGTTTGCTTATCTCAAACTGATTATTATTTGTGGATTCAAAAATACAAGTTTACCTCTTACAATGAAATAAGTTGTTTTCATATAGTATAAATAAGCGGATTATTACTTTTGCTGATACCTTATCACCAGAAGTAATAACCAGCTTATTACTTTTGCTGATAACTTATCTTTATGATTATCAGTGATAAGCATAAAGATAAGTTGCTTACTGCAATCCCAAACACACCCTTAGTCGGCCAAAGGTGAATACTTTTGCTACCAAGATAAACATTGTTCAGAATTTGTGGTGTCGTGTTTTTTAGGAAGTTCAGTTGTGTTATTAAACACGCTTTATATGAATTAGAAATATATGTGGTGATCCTCGAGAGATCGAGAGAGAGAGAGAGAGAGAGAGAGGGAGAGAGAAAGAGGGAGAGAGAGGGAGAGAGAGGGGGAGAGAGAGAGAGAGGGGGGGAGAGAGAGAGAGGGAGAGAGAGAGGGAGAAAGAGAGGGAGAGAGAGAGAGGGAGAGAGAGAGAGAAAGGGAGGGAGAGAGAGAGAGAGAGATAGGGAGAGAGAGAGAGAGAGAGAGAGAGAGAGAGAGAGAGAGAGAGTCAATGCTCCTTTTGTAGATGACAGATTGCCGTTCTGCAGGCGTTCCAACAGAAAGACGATGCATGAGTAAGGGAAGAAGAAGCGTTCATGATCCTGTTTTTAGGATTTGTTGCCATTTTTGCAGAATCTAATAGCGAAAAGAAGTCAGGACGCGGTCTCATATACATCTGCAGCTACTGAATGTTCTTCACTGCCGAAACAGCCATGTGTTCAAAAGCATGCTCATTCGAATAGTAACATTACGCATAATCGCGTGCAAGAAGGAGCAGGTAGCTCGAGCCAAGGTATATTAAGTTGTAACTTGTCATGTATATGGTCAGTTTGTCTTTCTAAAGTTTAAAAATACATTATGCAGACTGTAAGTTCAGAAGTTAGTATTTCATTTGTCTTTCTATTCCATTATTTGCGCATGCACAACTCTTATGATGTATATTATTTTGGTATCGCTACCGCGCATGACTAAAATATCGCAAAACGTCAATCACCACCGGACCCACTTCAGCCAACCCAAAACGAAACTGACTAATCGTCCTGCAGCGGAGCACGAGCCGACCATCTCGTTTAACTTTTATTAATTATATTAAACCTGAATTTTTGCGATGACCATTGTCCTTGCAGTAGCAAATAAGTGGGCCTTTTGTCGTCGCTAAATCCTTTGACCGTCATAGGAAAGGTTTTAGCGACCAGGCCCTGGCGTTGACTTTTTCTGAATGAAAATTTGTAGCCACTATCTTTTGGCGACGAATTTTGAGGGTTTGGAGGGCAACAGATATTTCGCTAAAACCCATTATCTTTGCAGTGTTGGACTTGCAATTCTTTCTATATATGCACTTGGTGGTACAATGACCTCAACGACACCTAGCGAGTGGAAGCACTATCACTACGAGAGTTGACAGTCGATCACTTAGCTTGCATTAAATTCCTAAATTTTGTATTAAAACAAAAAATAAATTTTTAGAACATGTATAAGTGCCCAACTCATATATAAAAACATCTCCAACAAAGTCAATATAAACTTATAGTCACTTAATGTTGGGAACAAAGCTGTCAAACTCTTACGTGTCCACCTGATAAAATCGTGTAGGATCGGTGTAGGATCGCATCAGAGGTAGGATCGCAAGTAGGATCGTAAACTCGCGCATAAGATCGTAGGATCGCGTGTCGATACGAGTTTACCAAATTACCAAGTTACTAACTTATTGACTTACATACTTACTAGCCCATTACTTTTTTTAGGCCCAAAAAATAACAATGCGAGTCCGCTGATCTCGGTAACAAGTATTGACGTTTCATTCCTAGATTTTCTAATCAATAAACCTAATTATCTACTTTCCCCAAATTGAAATTACATGAAACAAATTAGGGTTCTTCTTCTCATGTTCTAGTTACCTTAAGCAAAAAATTTCTTACAGGTAATTGTTGTTTTTCTTTTACCTTTTCATAGTTTTAACTATTAACCCTTAAGTTTTAATTCGGATAGCTTAATTGTAGTGATACTAGTGAAGTACTTTGTTTTGAGACATTTATTACGCATGTTATGTAATTTTATTCCGCTAAATCGTGAATGTGACGATTGAAACTTGATCTTTTTTGTGTTTTACTTTTACTTTGGTATTTTAAATTTGAACTTTGACATTTTCAAGAGGATATTATATAAATTTATATTTGATGATGAGTAGAAATAAAAGTAGTTCGACTCGTTTATCCGTTGCTTACAGAACATGATAAATTGGTAGGATCTTACGATCTCGATCCGATCTTACGATCTCGATCTTGCAAAGACAAAAACGATCCCAGGTGGAATCGCGATCTTGACAGCCTTAGTTGGGAAACCTATAGGTTGTTAGTTTGATTAGGAAATCAAAGATTAAATTAAATTAGATTATTATTTTGAATATATACAATGGTTCGATCTATACAGATACAAGTACTCCACCTCGACTTGACCTAAGAGAATCGTCTTTAGGATATCCAATGCTAAGGTTTTTGAGATCGTGATCCTCATGATCGTTTTCGTCTTTGCAGGATCGTGATCGTAAAATCGGATCAGAAACTTAAGATTCTACAATAATGTCATTTTTTATAATTGTTGTAAAATTATGCAAATCTATATCATGAAAATGTAGGTCAAAATTATGATAACAAAGTGTTTTAATACGATTAGCCTCTTCTTTTTTATATTTTCAAAATTTAATAAATAAATTTGTAGTTTTTTTATTGTGGTTCGAAAAAATTAAGATTTGATCTTAAAATCCTATGGTTAAGATCAATATCCTATTAAGATCCTATCTCGCAAAGATCATACATGAGAACGAGATTGGTTTGATCTTAACAACTATGTCCGAAACCTCTCCCTTATACAACTGTCCGTCTATCCCGCATAGATCACCTTAAAACTACGTACTTCAATAGCAATGTTTAACCCTAAAACTGATGTTGTATCTGGTAACTATTTTTTTCTCAAAGCTAGCCTGTTTGGTATATTTAAGTAATGCTTTTGCATTTCCAAGGAGTTCATGTGACGTGATATTGATTTGAATATTAGTTATAACAAATCTTTAAAATATATTTTCAGATTTATTCACATTTCGATGGTTGTGCGATGACAACTAGTTTTACTTTATTTGTATTTACAAAAGGGTTCTTGATGTGATATGAATCCACATTACTATATTTAGAAGTTTTGTCAATTATTGATTTTTTGCACCATTGACCATTCACTCACATGTGTGCCAACTTTTAAACTCACCTTTTTTCATCTGTAAACTATTTTTTAACCCATCAAAATCTGCGTAATCGTTATTTTCAAGTAATAAAATCTGCTAATTGCAATTTTAAATCTTCATTAGCACAAAGTAACATCAATTTTTGGCAGTTTTAAAGCAATTTGCATACTATAATCCATCTAGTGGCAGATGCTTAATTTCTCCTTGAAATTAGCATCTTTATCATTTTTATATTTTAGTTAAAGAGTTATAGTCATTATTTTACTCATAGTTGAACATAGATTATACTAGTAGTTATTGTGCAAGGTAAGCCATGAGTATAAAGCAGTTATAAACTTTTGTTTAACTTACTTCATTCATATTGTAGACAGGGGCGGACCTACGTAGGTGTCGGGTGTGGCACGGGCTACACCCAATTTTAAGTCACGAAATGCAAAAAATCATTAAAACTGTCGTTTATTTGCTTTGTGCAACCTCCAAATATTTTGTTGTTACTCTCTTTTCTTACGGTGTAATTTTAGTTGGCCCACAAATTTTTACGTGCAACACCCTCTTGAAAATCATAGGTCCGCCCTTGATTGTAGACACCGGATATACTTTACTTAATATATGTCAAATAATCGGCATGTTTGGTAGAGAGAATTTTAGAGATTAAAAAAAAGTTGAGAATAGAATTCAGAGAGATGAAATTGAATGAGAAATTTTGTTGAATTTCACTATTTGGTAACGCTAGAGAATTAAAATAAAAAAAAGAATCACGAGATATTTTTTCTCTTTAATTTGAAAAACATACAAATAAATGTTAGATAGCATATGTATTTATTGATTGAATACCTTAATATGAGATAACATATGTATTTATACTAAATACATATAGCTTTGATAACAAGCAATCTAATCAAAACCCTGAACCTAATGGACCCAAACCTACTATTAAGTTTGGGCCAACTAATCTAACACTTCCTCGCAGTTTGAACGTAAGTCTTTCGAACGGACAAACTGAAACACATGTTGAAAGCCACTTCTTCTTTTCATCTATCATCTTCTTTGTTGTTTATTAGAACGGAAGCATGATTGTATTTAGCGGCATAGTTGTTTATTGCTTGCGGCTTCCTCCTTTGTGTGACATTTTTTTACGTCATGACTTGCTTTGCCTTTAGGTAAGAGCGGCAATTTTGCAACCAACTATTTGCGAAAAACGACAATGATATCCGGCAGTAAAACAAAGAGTAGTGTCGATGATACAAATTTTGTTGATTGATGTCTAAATCAACATAATATGAGATATGTTATGACGGCTAGGATTTTTTTTTCTAGGGATTTTAATTTGGATTGGATGAAAAATACTACTAAAAAGAAAATATAAAGCGAAAAAAGTACATAAAGCGGGATCCCTCTGAATCATCGACGATTAACCGATGATCGAAGGACAATATTTTGTGGTGGGTTGAACCTAAAGCTCTAATATCATGTTAAAATAGCAAAGAGATATATATATTATTGATTGTGTTTTGTGTGATTACATAATGAGATTTCATTTCTATTTATAATAGAACATAAACACAAATATACCTTACAAAAACCATTTCATTAACACACACTCACACACAATAAAACTCTCATAACCCGATCGTCTGCACGACCGAGTTATCTTTATTTGACCATAGACTCGGTTGTTCAATGTGAGTCTATTAAGCCAAGACGCGTCCTTGGTTGCCAACAAGGACGAAGACGCTTTTGGTGATGCTTTTGGTGTTTGTATAATATTAGAGGCTTTAAAGTAATTAAGTTAGTGGATTCCAAATTGCTAATCGACTAATTTGATTCTCTTACGGATAATACATTCACGCGCACCAGCGTACGTTCTTATTACGCCCCAATAGAATAAAAGTCAACGCGATTATCATGCACGCTCCTTGATGATGTAGTCATTTGTTAGAAAATGATTTTTAGCTATGTTTCGCACAAAATTTATAAGAGCTTGAGCTTTTTAAATAAGCCGATTTATAAATAAGCTTTGTTTTTCAAGTAGACTTATAAATGTTTTCATAAACCACAAGTGTTCATAAGCAAAGTTCATATACAAGAGCTTATGAGGTCTTATAGCTAGTCATTTTACTTAAATATATACTTTAAAATATAATGGATTATCGCGAAAAGCTAAAAATATATGTGAATTTAATTTGATATATTTTTATGAGATTTTAAATTAACAAGCTTCAGCTCTAATTTGGCAAACAACTTTATAAAGATATAAACTTCAGTTATCGGCTTATAATATAAGCTTTAGCCTCAGCCTAAGCCCTAGTTTTAACTCTAACTCCAACTCCAGCTTTAACTTCGACCACAGTTCCAGCCTCAACCTCAGCTTTATCTTATTACACCTAACATACCTTTGTAAAAGCAAATGACTAATCTTAAAACTGTAAGAAGATGAAACTTTGTGTGTTTATTCCATTAATCATAAATTACAATTTATAGATGTACAAGGATAAATGGATAGACACTAATCAATGATTGACAACTAGGCTAATCATGATTGACAACTAATGAGAGACACATGAGATAAAAATGACAGCTAATACTCCCCCGTAGTTTGGACGGGAGGCTTCTCGACGGACAAACTGGAACATAAGTTGAAAGCCTCTTCTTCTTCTATCATCTTCTTCGTTGTTTGTTTGAGCGGAAACATAATTGTGTTTAGTGGTATAATGGTTTTTTGCTTGCGGCTTTCTCCTTTACGTGACGTTTATTTTTTACGTCATGGCTTTTTGCTTTTATGTAGGAGCGACAATTTATCAACCAACTATTTTCAAAAACTACAATTATCTTCTCTACATAAGTTGAAAAGCGCTACTTTTTTTATCATCTTCTTTGTTGTTTGTTGAGATGGAAGACTAATTGCATTCGCTGGCATAGTTGTTTTGCTTCTTGCGGTATCCTCCTTTGCGTGGCTCGCTTTGCCTTTAGGTAGGAGCGCAAATTTTTGACCAACTATTTTTGAAAAATGACAATGATCTCCGATGTTAAAACAAAAAGTAAAAGATAAGTTTTGTTGATTGATGACTTGCGATTTCAACTAGTGTCGTTCCGGGGAGATATCAACATTTTCAAGGGGGCCAAGCATACGAGTTACTTGATTTATTTGTATTACAACTAATAAGATAATAGGAAAAGGTACGTTTGGGATCCCTCTGAATCATCGGAGAGTTGCCGATGACCGGAAGACAACTATTTTGTGATGAAGGTTAAGGTTTTTGGTGTTTTAAGGATCTTTCTAGCTCTGATACCATGTAAGAAGATGAAACTTTGTGTGTCTATTCCATTAATCATAAATTACAATTTATAGAGGTATAAGGATAAATGGATAAACAATAAATAACTAGGCTAATCATGATTGACAACTAATGAGAGACGTTAAAAGTTCAATATAGACCCAATATTTGTCATAGACCCAATGAACCAATCATAGCCACTCATTTTTTCATCAAAAATAAACTACTTTCCACTCATTGTTAAAAATTATAATATCCTCACACATGATAATCGTTACGCAAAAACTAAAAGTACCATCGCGGACGAGATTATAATTATTCTTTCTATAGAGGGGCGACATATTATTTCGACAATTTTTTTATTATTTTATGAAGTCATATACGAATTTTATGAAATCATATATGATTATAAAATTCATATTTGATTTTATACAAATCATATATGTTTTTATTCGAATCATATATGAGTCGCCTACGTATCATATATGATTTTGCAAATCTTGATGAAACAATTTGAAAAAAGTCGTGGAATCATAAATATTATATGATTTACGAAATCATTATATGATCCGTTTACGATCATATATGATTCGTTCTCACGCATATATGATTCTTATTCGAATCATATATGAGTCGCCATACGAATCATATATGATTTTCGCAATTCGTGACTGAAACAAAATTGAAAAAAAGTTCGTCGGAATATATCGTGTCACCCGTCTACTGAAAGATAAAAAAAATACTCGTCGCGATGGTGTATTTTTTGTCGTGTGACGATTTACCGTTTGTAAGATATTTTATTTTTAAAAAAGAAGTGGAAAGTGAGTTTTTTATTTTTGATGAAAAAATAGATGGTTGAGATTGATTCATTGGATCTATGACAAATAATAGGTCTATGTTGATCTTAACTTAAGAGAAAAATTCAACATAGTCCCACAATTTATTAAAGATCCAATGAACCAATCACAACCCTCTATTTTTTATCAAATTAAATAAAACTCACTTTCCACTTTTTTTATAAATTAAATATCTCACAAACCGTTAATCGTTACGCAAAACAAAACATACCATCGCGACGAGAATTAAATCATCTTTCTATAGAGGGACACTTTGATATACTTTCGACGAACTTTTTTTTTAATTTTTTTTTCAGTCACGTCTGAAAAAATCATATGTGATTTTGGAAAATCACATGTGATTTGTATCACAAATCACGTGTGATTTTATTAAATCACACGTGATTCTGATAAAATCATATGTGATTTTTTCAGACGTGACTGAAAAAAAATCAAAAAAAAAGTTCGTCGAAAGTATATCAAAGTGTCCCTCTATAGAAAGATGATTTAATTCTCGCCGCGATGGTGTATTTTTTGTCGTTTGACGATTTACCGTTTGCAAGATATTTTATTTAAAAAAAAAGGTGAAAAGTGAGTTTTTTTAATTTAATGAAAAAAATAATTGGCTATGATTGGTTCATTGGGTCTTTGATAAATGTTGGGTCTAGATTGATCTCATCTTTTTAACTTAAACCCGTGTATCTTTGTTATTTACTATCGTTTAATTTATATGAGGTTCGTAATCCGTGTGTTGTTCGGAACGCGCGAGACTTTTGTAACGGACCGATAACGCAAGTACTATTTGTCAGTCGTTGGGACTCACCTTGCAACGAACTGATAACCTCAAAGACTATTTCCGTAAATATTATAAAAATATATATTAAACTTTAACATTTTTTATAAAATCGTACGTATGTCAGAAGCATTGCAATATTAGGCTCGTTTTGTTCGCAATTCGACGATCTTTTCAGTGATATTTTTCCCGAATGAATCGATAGATATGCGTTCCATATTTGATAAATAGAGTTTGTTATATAAAAAAACCGTAAATATGTTAAAGTTAAAAATCGATTTTGTAACTTTTAGCATACTGAGAGTGCGTTTTGAGAATTGTTTTTTTTACATCGTGTTTTGTGAATTTTTGTTTTTTTAATAATTAAACTTGCAGCGCTTTGCCCAAGATTTTCTGCTGAATAATACATAGTAATAATATAGTTATAATAATTTTCTTTTAAAACGCAAAGAAAAAAAAAGAATGTATACTATACATTATCAACTTTTACTGTGTTGCCCTATAGTATTATATATTTATATATGCATAAGTGTCACACTAATAATAAAGAATTTGTTGAGTTTAATTGAAAACTCAAAAAGTATTAACATGTTTATCGAAGCAACTTTAACAATTTTAATTAAAAATATGTGTTATGCACCTAAAGGAATCTTAGGGAGAAAAAACGTAGCCGACTGCGCATTTTAAATCAATAAAAAAATGTAGGACCACTAACCTTGATCAATTTACACTTCCTTCACGTTGGTTTTATGTTTTACGATTTGAACACAATAGATTTGCACACTTTATAATCATGGTCACATGTGTAGAATGGAGAGTCGGACGGGGGTTATTTCCGTCAAGGTTCCGGAGATAGCGAAACACGTTTTGGCCATAGGCAAAATGTTTTCTGCTCACATGCGTAGAACGTCTTTTGATCTCATGTATAATGTGTAACGCCGAGATGTGCATAATTATCATCTGGATCGTGGAACGCCGAGATGTGCCTTTAAAGTGGACATTCAAAAAGCATATGATACCGTTCATTGGGAGTTTTTAAGGAAGGTTTTGATTTCATTTGGTTTCCATAATCAAATGATTACTTGGATTATGGAATGTGTGTCGACGACATCTTATTCGGTGTGTGTTAATGGTGATCTTCATGGTTATTTTAAGGGCAAGAGAGGGCTACGGCAAGATGATCATTTGTCCCCATACCTTTTTACTCTTATTATGGAGGTGTTTACTCTTATGTTGCAAAGACGAGCTCGTGAGTCTCAAGCTTTCACTTATCATAGATATTGTTCTGATTTGGAGCTTATCAATATTTGTTTTGCGGATGATCTGTTCATTTTTGCTCACGGGGATCCCGAATCTGCTACCGTTATTATGGAGGCTTTGGATGAATTTAAAAATGCTTCTGGTTTGGTTCCGAGTCTCCCTAAAAGTACGACATACTTTTGTAATGTTCTTAACTACACCAAGCATGCGATTCTTCAGATTCTGCCTTTTGAGGAGGGTCGTCTCCCTGTGAAGTATTTAGGTGTTCCTTTGGTTTCTTCTCGGCTTATTTATAGAGATTGTAAGGAGCTTATTGAAAAAGTGCAGCACCGTATAAAGGATTGGAAGAATAAGTCTCTTTCTGCGGCGGGAAGATTACAATTGGTGAAATCCGTTATAGGCTCTATGCATGTTTATTGGGCCTCGGTTTTCATTCTTCCCTCTCGTGTTTTACTTGATTTTGAGTAGCTTATGCGTAATTGTTTGTGGTCTCATGGTGATTCGCAAAAAGGAAAGTCTAAAGTGGCATGGGAGGTTGTTTGTCTTCCTATGAAGAAGGGTGGTCTCGGTGTGAGGAGGCTTGAACTTTTTAATAAATCGCTCATGGTGACTCATATTTGGAATCTCTTATCGCAAAGAGTCTTTATGGGTAAAATGGGTTCATACATACAAGCTTCGTGATCGTTACTTTTTTGAGGTCCCTTTATGCGGTAATATGACATGGGGATAGAGGAAGTTACTACAGCTCCGTCCTCTTATTAGGGACCATTGTTGGGTCTGTATTGGTGATGGTGCTACCTGCTCGATTTGGTTTGATAAATGGTGTTCCAACAGCCCTTTGGCAAGCATTGTTACTCCCCGTGACATACATAGAGCTGGATTGGACATGAGTTCTAATGTCAAGGACGTTATGCATAATGGAGGGTGGGATTGGCCGATCGAATTAAGCTCTAAGTACCCTATTCTTAACACGATTGCTACGCCTACTGTTTCTGCTTCTTTGGATACTTTAGAGTGGCATTCAAATGCTGGTGTTACTATGCCTTTCTCGGTTGCAACTGTTTGGAATTGTTTGAGACCTCGTGCTACTGAAGTGCCATGGTACAATGTGGTTTGGTTTAACCATTGTATCCCTCGACATGCATTTCACATGTGGTTGGTGGTTAAACGTCGGTTAAAGACTCATGATATGCTGCGTCAGTAGGATCTTACTGGATCGTTGTTAAGCTTTCATTGCCCGTTGTGTGATGGGCAGCCGGACTCGCATGAGCACTTATTTTTCGAATGTTCTTTTGCTATGCAGGTTTGGGACTCTATGAAGGTAATGGCTGGTCTCTCTAATGTTATGGGCTCGATTGATATAATCATTGATACTCTTATTCCTATGTCTAAACGTCGATCAGCCCGAAGTGTTGTTGCTAAAATTGTTGTTGCGGCGTGTTGTTACTACATTTGGCAAGAGCGGAATTTTAGACTTTTCAAGAATTTGAAGAGATCTCCACAGCAGGTCATTGATTGCATTAAGGTGACGGTTAGGCTCAAGCTGCTTTCTTGTTATTTCAAGAAGTCCAAAGATGCTATGGAAGTTATTCATTTATGGGAGCTGCCTAATTCTATTCTTCGTTAGGATGGTTGTTTATGTTTTGTCTTAGTGTTACTTTGTGTGGCATGTCACACATGTTATAGTGGTAGTTCAAGCTAAGCTTGAGGTTAATGTGGTACTTTAGCCACATTCCATTATACTTAACGTTTTTTTGGTATATATATTTTACCGGGGCTGTTTTCCCCTTTACCAAAAAAATAATGTGTAAAATAAAGATGTATATCATGTTCAAAAAGTAAAACATCTTTTGAAGTACCTATTGAGTTGTGATAAATTGATTTGGCAAGATGCGAGTATATACATGCCAAAAAGTGGCTTTGTATAACTGGCAAAAAGCCGAGCCAACTTGTTGCTACAACTGTGCGCGTGGCGCGCCAACTAGCGTACCAAGTGCATCTTTTGCCTTGTAAAATACAGCTTTTGGATTTTGTTAAACCCCTATTTAGCGCACGTTAACATTTTCAAACTGTATTTTAAATCCCTTTTTTTAATCCAGCTACATTGATCAAAAGCTTTTAACATGAATATGACAAATGCCTATAACAATAGTTTGTGTTAGAAAATAGAAGTGTTGTAAAAATCGGTCTAGGCGGTCGATTAATCGGCGCTAGCGGAGATTAACCGTTTGGATTTACACTAATCGGCTTTATTAATTAGATTGGTCAAAATCAGTCAACATACTGATTAATCGGCCAAGTCGGACAAAAATCAGCTAAATCGGCCAACTTGGTTAACGCGGGTCAACTTTTTCTAAAATTAAAATAGGGGTTTCTATTATAATATACATCCTTTTTTTAAATCTGCCGACACAACCATTCAAATGCACATCGAGCAGTGATTTAACACAAACTGTGAATGCTTGTTTCTCTTATTTCAATTGAACATAATGACACTAATTGAATTCGGAAAATTGATTTTCGAAAATTAATTGAACCATTTGAAATTGGAATCTTAATGTTTTTTGAAGCATTTCATTAATCTATCATACTATAAGATCTAGTTTTTTCATTAAATGGGCAATAGTAATGATTTGTGGAATTCAATATCGTAGCCTTTTAATTTGCCCAACACAAAGCCTTCCTGTGGTTATATCTGCACTATTTATGGGGCAGTTTTAGTTTACAGTAAACACACGAACACAAAGAGGTTTGTCAGTTACAAAAGTAATTACAGATGTTATTAATGGAGCTACAACCGTTAGCCATCCAAAGAGTTTCTGGGTGGTATAAATTCCATGCTCACCTGCTGAACTTGATCCACACTTTTAAGCAAGCCAAACATGTCAAGCAAACCTGCATACAATATGTCCTCTAATGCTGAGCAGACGCAGCTTGAGGGGTTCCCAAACAGTCATGACACCATTAAGCTCCACACGTCTAGAGAGGCCACATAGCCCAGGACAGAGTTATACCTGGATGAACCAACAGATGGTGCCAGTAGGACGTGATTGTGATGATTTGCCGCAGCTAGGATGTGCACACTATTACGGGACGTTATGTAAGCACGGATTTCGTCATGTCTGATGCGAAGGTATGTTAATTATTTCCTTCATGTGAACAAGTTTGTTTCAATTCTTGACATCCATTTGTACAGGGTAATGCCATCCATAGTATCGCCAAAGCCAATGTAGCCCATAACTTTCTCAGGCTAAAGGAAGGCTCGGTTGACTCTATTAAAAACTTTGTTCTCCAGGCCAACAAAGAAGAGTACCGCATATTCAGAGACCATGCCTATATGATTGAGCTTGATGGTGCGACGTTTGTGAGAAAGACGTCTGTCAAAGGTGGTGGGTTTTTCCGATACCCCTTCCAGCTGAAAGAGCTTGGTAGTATTGAACTTACGGACAACAAATATTTGATTGGTAATGTTTTATCCATACAGCTCTTTTACTGACGCTTGCCATTGTGGGTATAATGATAAGGAATTCCATACCTTGCATATGTTGCTGGATATGTCACAAACATAGGTCGAATCACTCAGCAGAAAAGCGGCTCCCGTACCCTTAACTTCTCCCTAGCCAATGGCAGGTTGGTATTTTTGTCCCGTGTGCGTTTGTCTTTAGTTAACTTACTAGCAAACATGTTTTATCCCTACATACAAAACATCGGGCAGGCAATCCGAGTGACTTTGTGAGGAGCCCTCCGAGATGCCTTGGTTGAGAGGAAAACAAACAATGTAGGCTTATACCCAGTGGTTCTGACATCGATGAACGTCAAGCTTTACAGTAGTAAGAAATCATGTACCCTATCTTTTTACCCTAACCTTCAATGATGGCATATTATTCACATTCTGCTTCTTGCATTTTAGATAAGCTATACCTATCTAGCGGCTCTTCCACACAGATTCTAGATGACCTCCAAATACATGCACTGAAAGCATTAAGAGCAGAAAACAGGTAATGCGTGTATAAGTGTTTCTCCATTTATTAAAATACTCTTACCATCTACATGTGCTGCAGCGAGGATGAAGTATCATTGAGTCAGGCTGCTGTACATGACGACTACTCTCAGGCTAAGGAAGGCACGTTAGAAAACTTGCTCATCTGGGCTCGGAACAGAAAAAATAATGTAAGGTTTTTCCTATTCACCATCAAAACTGGCCTAGATGTGTGCGCATGCTAACCCATTTTCAAAACAAATATCCTTCCAGTCTTCGACCTTCAAATGCAGAGTCAAGATTAATGGTATCAGGACCCGAAAGGGATGGAACTTCCCATCCTGTTGTGGTGAGAAATGTAAGAAAGGTGTTGTGCGAAAGGAGGGAAGTTTTTGGTGTCCGGCGTGTGACATGGCTGTTGAGTATCTAGTGCTGAGGTAATTTTTGGTTTAAAGTACACCGCATCCTGATTGAAAAATTTAAGGTGGTTTGATTTTAAGAGATTCCCTCCCATGTAAAATTACTAAACCTACTTGCATAGGTGATGTGTTGTCGTGTAGGGTCAATTATTTGATTATCAAGTTTTAAATTTATATTTAGCCGACAAACCTAAAACAACACTTTAACGAGCAGTGTACCCGGTCAAGATAGAGTTCGCGGTAAGTAAGGTGTCTTACACTAAGAATGAAACATTAATCCTATATTCTATCAGTATTTTAATTAGGTCTATAGATGGTTAACATATGCTTGGACGTTGTCTAAATGTATGGGGGAGGTTTCAGCCTCGAGCAGTACTGGCATGGTTTGGTGGACAACTAAGATCAATTCATTACAACTATAAACTTAAAAGAAGAAAATTAGGAGATAGAAAAAGCGATAAAGCCAAATTGATAGAAAATTGCTATTAGCCATATTCATTAAGGTTTATGTTGGTTTGTTTGTTTTAGTGGCAATTATTTACTTATCTTCGGAGACGGCATTTCATTCTTAGACTTAGGCGGGTCATCATCTAAGAATTAGGACACGTTTAATCTGTCATAATTAATTCACATCCGATAAAGCATCCTCTAGTTATATTATAATACTAAACTTAGGGAATTAAAGCAGTGGTGATCTTGTTAAAACCCTAGCCCAACGGGACTTTACCCACTTATTGTTTGATGGTGTTTTATATACTGATAGTCTACTATTCAAATCTTTATCAGTTAATTAAGAGCATGATTACTGAAACATAAACGGGTCACCTAAGGTACAACTAAATCATAATTCAATGAAAAGACAGATGTATTTTGTGTTCCTATTGGTCCTGTTATATAAAGCACCATATGGAGATGTATCAGGTATCTAGATTTCTTTTTAGGTAATCACTTGACCCAGTTGGAATGATAGTTGCGTACTTCTATCAATTAACAAGTATGAGGTGTTTTTAATTAATAATAACATTCAACGGATTTAATTAAAAAATCGATTTTTAAACAAAACCAAACAGTAAATAACTTCTTTAAGATGGATAATACCGAGGGTATTAGCCACACAACCATTGTAAATTAGACAGCGTAATCAAACAATGAAAATCGAACGATTAAGAGAGTAAAAATTACACGATGTCTTCTATGGATTCGTGATCAATGCTTGACCTTGGTGGCTGATCTTCTCTTCTAAAATTCGTCTTTAATGAGTATGGTATAAAGAATATGATATTGCACACTGAAAACTCGTTTTTGAGTCTTCTATTTATAGTGTCTGAAAAAGACTCGATACGCCGTATCCAGCAAGGTCGATACGGCGTATTGGGCTGGATTCCTTGGAGTGCGCGCTACGTTCGTAATAAATCTTTGATATCATTCCCAATTTACTTGATTTACTGTATCTTCGAATAGTTATCTTCATGGATACGGCGTATGTAGACAGCATGGATACGCCGTATTGGGAATTGGTCAAACGCGTTTTCTTGTGAAGTCTTGGCGCTGATACGCCGTATCTCTTTAGTTGGATACGGCGTATTGGTGAAATTTCAGCAATCTTCAAATGTCTTCGTTTTAGCTCCAAATTATGCGCCTTTTAGCTTGTCTTCACAAAACACTCCTGAATTACTGCATTTATCAACTTTAAAGCAATTAAGTACCAAATAATGCAATAATTATATAAAAGTGGGCAAAATAGATGGGATAAATGATATAATAAAGTGACGTTATTTGATGTCATCAAATATCCCCCCACTTGAATCCTACTTGTCCTTAAGTAGACCTTAGAAAAAGTTTTAATTTATAAAAATGTGTCCCAACCGAAGTTAAGGATTTTCCGTTTAAGCATCGTTTTGTCCTAATCACTTGTACAAAACCAAGCTCCTCACGAAATATGGAAATGAAAACACTCAGATCACTCAACTAATCTATGGTGCAACATTTAAGTAGTACGCTCAATTGCTCGGTCGTGATTAGTTTCGTATCATAGGCTTGGTAAGGATACATATCTCCACCGCTAAAGTAAAGGAGAAACAAGTTAAAAGATAAATTGGGTACTTATAAATAGGCTTGGGTTTAATCATTCTTTCAAGGATGAAGAATGATATAGGGTATGGAGCTTCTGACTTTCACCAAAGATCGTCGTCAAACAAGGCAGCTGAGACATGCATACATGGCCGTAACGACGGAATAGACATCCATGCTCGAACACATCCTCATTCGAGTAATAACTAAGGTTAGTTATAAGGAAAGGGAAGTAAAATGGTTGTTAAATAAAATATATAAAACAAATAGATTAAGCCAACAAATAAGGTATGGTTTCCAGTAACTTTCCCCCGACCGTTCCATGATAATGACTTGAACATATAGACAAACGCATCGATTACAGAAATGACAAAGTCAACCTAAGTTGGCGTTCCCATAATGGTCAACTTCCCTTACATCCCGCTCTTCACATACTTTTACAGAATAAATGGTGATATCGGCCACTTTTTACAAGACTTTACATCGTTGATTTTGTAACGTGTCAACGAATAATCGATCCTTCCAAGTAATTCCTTCGGTATAAACTTTTTTTGAACCGACTATTTTTTTAAGAAAAACAATACATAATAAACCTCAGTTTGATTCCATCGTCTTCACTATCATAATTCGTCTGGATATTTTTTTCCTTGTAACACTTTTTCTTCGGACATGACTCATAATTGTGAAAGTAGCGAAACTTACGAGCTATATAATTTCCCATTGCATTGTGCAATTTCTCGACCATTACAGAGATAGAAACAATTCACTTTTACATAGGAAATACAAGGCTTTACACAAAAGCAACTAGCAACATTAATTAAAATAGGCTTAATCTACACGGTAAGCTAAGGTGGAAAGGTGTAACAAAACATATAATATGGTGTAGAAAAAGAAAGGAATGACTCAACAGGTTGTTCTAGGGAATCTTACTCTGAAAATGATAGTAAACAAAGTGTTACACGGGAGTTAACTAACCAGTGTAGTTAGTTAATTTACGACATGTAGGCTATTTGGTTTAATCCTAGAAATTTATCAATTGAACATGTTCTTCCATCTAAATCCATAGTACTAATCATTGCGGTCTCGAGTGATATACCAGGTCAAGTTCTAAAGTCCACTACATCACCGACACACTCATAATTTTGTGGGATTTTTAGTAAACAGTTGGAAATTATGGGCTTATTTTCTTTTTCTTTTTCTGATTTAAGCTACACAATAAGCTAAGAAACTATAGGAATAAATTACTAGGGCAAGGGTGGCCTAATGATAAGCTATGGTCACTAAATAAGCCCTAAGTTAAGCTGAAATTTAAATAAGCTAGTTTAACAGTTTATAAAAATAAAACAGAAATAGTGGACTTTTAAGCACTAAATAAGCTATACTAAGAAGCTAACTAAGAGATTTAAGCTGCTAAACCTAAAATGCCTACCTATAAGCTATATTAAAAAGCACTAATGTCCTATGGCTTAATGGCAAATAAGCTAGAAAAAGGGGGCTGAAACCTGGTGCTCAGCACCAGGGGAGGTACAAATGGTGGCTTAAGGGGCTTTTTGGGCTTATGAAAATAAGCTCATATGAGCCTTTTACCCAATTCAACCAAGGACAGATTGAAAGGGCATAAAATTGGCTTATTTTCAAAACATTAGCTATTAAGGTTAAGAAAAAGCTGCTGATAATGGGGCTTAAACTTGAGGGTTTTCAAAAAACACACATGCATATACTTTGGCAAGTTACTTGGTCAAATTAAAAGAGACAGAACATGGGCTTGGGTAATATGGCTAGAAACAACACAACAAGCACAAAATTTGTGTGCTTAAGCTGCATAAGCAGCTTGAGCCTTTAAGCTCAATTTTTGCTTATTGAAAATTGACAGAATATCAAAGGGAGCCTAAAAGATTATTTTCTAAACTATGAAATGGTGATTTTAGAGGCTTAATAAACCTCACCCCACTCAGCAAAAGTTGGGCTGAGTGAGCTAGACCCATACCAACCCCAAACATTGACCATTGTAGGTCTAAAACCAAACACCCCTTTTATTTATATAGAAGTTTTTTACTGTTTTTTATAGGTTATTAAGCTGAGAAAGGGATCACAAATGAGTTTTAATAACTTTAAACATATGTTTAAACAACTTAAACAGAATTAAACAACTAACATTAAACTTTAAATTTCGACAATGGTGATTTTCACAAACTTCTTAACTTTTATTAAACTGAAAAGTATTACAATATTAGCTTAAAAAACAACTGAGTTATACTTAAACAATTAAAGGAAAGACTTGGAATTTAAAGTTAAGCTAAAAAAACATAAAAATGGTGTGTTTGGGTTCGGCTTGCTCTTCTCCTTTTTATAGCAGCTCTCTTCCTTCTCTTTGTGTTGGGATGAGCTTGTTGTGAGAGTGCAACAATCCCCAAGCAATCCTAGCCCTTGGTTTGTTCTTGACTTCATCTCACCATTGAAAGGGTTTCGGGTTGAGTGATTTTGGCAGGGAAAGGGATATAGGGGTATATAGGTTGTGGGAAGTGGTAGGGTGAGCTGTGGTAGTACTTAGGGAGGTGGTTTGGCAAGAAAAACCATGGGAAATGGCTGGTATGGGTTTGGCGGGAATGGTGAGGGTACAGTTATGGTGCAGTGTTTTAAAAGTAAGGTTGAAAAAGGGGAGGCAAAACTGTCCTCTATCTTTCTCTTTGTTTCATTTCTTCCTAAGCCGGATTTTAGTTATACAAAATCTAGTTTAGAAATAAACACAATTGTCTTGTGGTTTATAAGAAAAGAATAAAGGAAAGGTTTTGAAATTGCAAAACTGCCCCTTGCTGTTTATAACTAAAAGAGAAAAAGGGACTTTCAATAATTGGCAGCTTTGGTCCCTGGATTCTTTTTGCCTCTTTTTCTTTTATAAAACACTTTTAAAAATGATAACTTTAGTCCCTAAAGTTTTGTAAAAAAGGGTTGTGGGCTTTTGTTGGGCTTGTATTGGGCCCACTGGGTTTGGGTTTGGGCCCAATAAGGTTTAGGCTTATGTTATTGGGCTTTTTAAGGCCCAATAAGGTTATGGAGTGGGTTTTGTGTGTACAATGGCTGAGATTGGCTGTAACTGGGCTAGGATTGGGCCTTCAAAGTCTTCACAGTCTTTGTCAATTGCACACAAATGGGCTGTTGTAATTGATTGAGGGCCCATTTGGTCTTCACAGTCTTCGTAGTTATACTATTGGGCTTTCCCGGCCCATCAGATGGGTTAAGAATGCATCCAACAGTATTCTTCAGTTCCGGCTCCGGTTTGACTGCTGATTCTTTAGTATTGACTCTGACTTTGGCATTTTTGGACTTTGGCCTTGATTTTGCACAGTCTTTTCCATTCCATGCTCAGTTTTGTCATTTTGGCTTGGTTTTCTGTCTTTTTGTTGATATCCACTTCCTGCACAATACAAATGCAAAACAAACATATATTTGGCAGTTTTTTGTCTGTTTTTGGTCATTTAAGCTCGTTTTTAGAGGTAAAAGATATGTGTAATTAAGCACTTATCACATCTCCACCGCTAAAGCTGAGGAAGAACAAGTCAAAAGCTAAATTGGGTTAAGAAGGTTTACGATTAGTCATTCAGCAGTCTTTCACCATAAGTACCACACCAACAAGGCAGTTGTATCGTACATACACTGCCGTAATGACGGAATAGACATATACAATCCGAACACATCCTTGTTCATGTTTTAACCAGCGTTAGTGTAGAATTGATATAGGTGTAGGAGCTTCTAAAATTTCACCGAAAGTCGTCATTCCACAAGGCAGTGAGACATGCATTAACATGGCATAACGACGGATTTAGATATGCATGCTCGAACAAGTCCTCATTCGAGTAGACACTAAGGTTAGTTGCTAGGAAAAGGAAGTAAAATGGGTGTTAAGTAAAATTCACAAAACAAATAAATTAAGCCAACAAATAAGGTACAGTTGCTAGTAACTTTCCCCCAACCGTTCCATGACAAAGACTCAAACATATAGACAGATGCCTCTATCATAGAAATGACAAAGACAACCTAAGTTGGCGTTCCCATAACGGTCAACTTCCCTTACATCCCGCTCTTTACATACTTTTACATAAGTGGTGATATCGGCCACTTTTTACAAGACTTTACATCGTTGATTTTTGTAACGTATCAACGAATAATCGATCCTTCTAAGTAATTCCTTTGGTATAAACTTCTTTTAAACCGACTATTTTTCTTCCTTCTCTTTTTTTTTGCTTTTTCTCTTTTTTTTGAACAATACATAATAAACCTCGGTGTGATTTCACCGTCTTCACTATCATAATTGGTCCGGATAATTTTTTTCTTTGTAGCACTTCTTCTTTCTGGCATAATTCATAATCGCGAAAGTAGCGAAACTTACGAGCTACATATTTTTCCCATTGCATTGTGTAATTTCCCGACCATTACAGAGATAGAAAATTTCACTTTGACACAGGAAATACAAAACTTTACACGAAAGCAACTAGCAACATAGAGAAATAGGCTTAATCTACACGGTAGGCTAAGGTGCAAAGGTGTAACGAAACATATAATATGGTGTAGAAAAGAAAGGAATGGCTCAACAGGTTGTTCTAGGGGATTTTACTCTAAAAATGAGAGTAATCAAGGGTTACACGGGATTTAACTAACCAGTGTGGTTAGTTATTTTCACGACATGTAGGCTATTTGGTTTAATCCTAGAAATTTATCAGTTGAACATGTTTTAAAGTCCACTACATCACCGGCACACTCAAAATTTTGTGGAATTTTAGTAGACAGTTAGAAACGGAATAGGCTTAATTCTCATAATATGTATCAAGGGTTATAGTGCGCTAGGTAATGTAACTAATGATTTTTACAAAAGTCATGCTAAAAAAAATTAAATTTTGGCCGTTTTTAAGCACTTTGCATGTTATTATATAAAAAAGAAGACAAGTACGTTCTAATTCTCCATCCCTCCACTTAAATTATACAACGTCCTCGTTGTATAGATAAACAATAGAATTATAAGGGTAAATAGAATTAGAACGGAAAACTCTCTAATGTTTTGCTCGTGATAATTCTCCAAGATGAGTCATTGAGCAAAAAGCATGTTGACTAGGGCTTCAGAATGCCCAGATAAGTTCAACACATGTCTTTTTCAGATTATACCATATCATAGTTTCATTAAGGTCCGGCATAAGAGATTAGAAGACAAGTGCAAATTCTATCTCGCTATAATGGTACAAGAAAACAATTAAACACACAACTGTACATGGATCAATACGCCATATCTCAAACCCTATGATACGCCGTATGCTTCCTGTAAAAACAATTAAATTACTAGAAATTAAATATTAAGTTTTAAAACTGATAACGTCTAGACACGTCTATACGCCGTATCCATAGGGGTTCGATACGCCGTATAAAGTATCTGGGAAGACAGACTCGTGCAACAAACAATTAAAATGCGACAAACAATTAAAATGACCGGGTTGTCTCCCGGGAAGCACTTTTGTTTACATAAAAGTCTTTAAGTTAGACTTGCCCCAATTTAATCCCGTCCTTATAAACACAACTTAGGGTCGAATGGGATGCCAAATGGCACATACAAATTTTTTAAAAGCATCCCGTTGTTAAGATAATTACAAGCCATGACATTAATATTTAGCTTCTTGATAAAAGTTTCAATTTTAAAAAAATTATTAAATGTATCATGACTTGTTTCTGAAAGCTTATTTGACCCTTATGCATTGACATTTATTACATCAGGTATTGGTGTGACAGACATATCCCCCGAAGGTCGCTCAATATCGATTTTATTATTGTTGTCCGTATTCGATTTTAAATCATCGGATAAATTACATTAAAAGGAAATAAATCATTAAAGTTTAAAACTTTTTGTTCCTCTTCATCACATTCGGACAATGATGTTTCATATTGTTGGAAACAAGAAAAGTATCAGTCACTTCCAAGTTGTAATAGTCTTAGCCCGTAGTTTGTTATATGATTAGTCTAGTAAGCTAGTCTGGCCCAAGGCCCATGGAAAGCCCGTTAAGGCCCATGGCCGGCCATGTATGTAGAATATATACCCTCTCCATGCCTTGGAGAGGGTGGTTGGTTGTTTCATTTTCTCATTTCACACATATTATTATTATCTTCCATTCCATGTTACTTTCTCTCTCTAGAAACTTTCCAACCCACTTCTCTCTCTAGTTCTTGCATAATATCAAAGATTACTAGTATTCTTCAATTGGTATCAAGAGCCATGGAGTGGTGTGTTTAGTTTTTGTGTTTGTCTTTTGATTTGTGTTCAAAACCTTTACAAAGAGCAAAATCTTGATTTAAAATTTTTTGGCTTAAAAACCTTAAAGTTGTCATTTTTCTTGTTCCTATAGGGTTAGTATCACTAGTTGTACAAGATTTTTTACAAAAACCAATCAAAAATGTGTTTTTTTAGTTTTGAAAATTTGGGTTTCGTCTCAGTTACAACCGAACTAGTCTTGTCTGTTGGAACCGAACGAGTTAACCGAACTAGTTAACCGAACCAGTGGAACCGATCTAGTTGAATTTAGTTGTAACCGAACGAGTTGTTCTAGTTGGAACCGAACGAGTTGTTTTAGTTGGAACCGAACGAGTTGTTTTTAGTTGGAACTGAAGGAGTTGTTATTAGTTGGAACCGAACAAGTTGTTATTAGTTGGAACCGAACTAGTTTTGTGAGTTAGAACCGAACTAGTCAATCTGTGTTGGAACCGAACTAGTAAACCGAACCAGTGGAACTGATCTAGTTTGTTTGTGTTGGAACCAAACTAGTTAACCAAACCAGTTGAACGGATCTAGTTTGTTTGTGTTAGAACCGAACTAGTTAATCGAACCAGTGGATTCGAACTAGTCTTTCTGTTTGACAACCGAACTAGATAACCGAACCATTGGAACCGAACTAGTCAGTTCTTTGACAACCGAACTAGTTAATCATTTTGGGAACCGAACTAATCAACCTTCTTTGAAAAACCGAACTAGTCAAAACCTATCAACTTAAATTTCTAAATTATACGGTTATTTATTTGACTTGTAAAATCCCGTGAAACATTAACTTGTTTTCTCGGTTTTATCGAGGTAACTTTCCAATTAAAACCTATCAACTCAAATTTCTAAATTATACGGTTTATTTCTTTGACTTGTAAAATCCCGTAAACAAGAGCGCGCGAGCGAGTTTTCCGCAGTTTTGTCGAGAAATTGTAAAAATCCAGGGGTGCTGTATTTGGGAGGCGTTAGCGCGTATGGGGGGGGGGCGAGGGAGAGGCAAACTCAACAACCACTCAACCAAACACAATTTCTTTCTACCACCGTCCAATCAACCAAGTAATCTTTATAACAATCAAATGACGACTCTTGCTGACAAAGCGATTCTTTCGGGTGCCGACAATCGTCCACCTATGTTGGAAAAGAATATGTATGATTCGTGGAAAAGCAGAATGGAACTATACATGCTAAATAGACAACATGGACGAATGATTCTTGAATCCATTAAAAATGGTCCACTCATTTGGCCTTCAATTGAGGAAAATGAAGTGACTAGACCTAAGAGATATTCTGAGTTATCTCCTACAAAAGCAATTCAAGCTGATTGTGATATCAAAGCAATTAATATCATTCTCCAAGGCCTTCCAACAAAAATTTATGCTCTTGTGAGTCAACATCGTGTAGCCAAGGATCTTTGGGAGAAGATTAAACTGCTCATGCAAAGAATATCGTTAACAAAGCAAGAACGATAGTGTAAGTTGTACGATGAATTTGATAAGTTCACTTACAAGAAAGGAGAGTCGTTACACAAGTACTACTTGAGATTCACACTGCTACTCAATGATATGAACATCTACAAGATGCCACTGGAGCAATTTCAGGTTAATACCAAGTTTTTGAACACACTTCTTGATGAATGGAGCAAATTCGTTACTGATGTTAAGTTGGTCAAAGACTTGCATACTACCAATGTTGCGAGCACTTCATGCTTACTTGAACAACATGAACGGCCCCAAAATGCAAATGAAGTTCCGTTTTATGCATGAACAAACTCTAATCCTTTTGCTTTAGTTGCATCTCACCAAATAACATAGTCACCTTATCAAACTCATCAACACACTTACCAAAACACTCAACTTCAACCACCAGCTTCAGCATATCAATCTCCACAGTATGGTTTACCTTATCAGTCTCAACAATACTCAACTCATCAATCATCAACACCTCTTTCAGTAACTTATCTATCCAATGATTTTCAATTATCAACTCACCACAACATTTATTCTCCATCATCATCCATCCCTCAATTAGAATATCCTTCCTAAATTAACCAACAAACTGAGTTTTCCCAACCAAAAACAGGTCTAAATGTTCCTATGTTCCAGAAAGGTGATGATCCCATTGATGCCATCAATCACATGATATCATTTTTGACTGCTGTTGTCACTTCTCGTTATCCCACTACTAATAATCAGTTGAGAAATTCGTCAAAACTAAGGCAACAGGCAACCATCAATAATGGAAGAGTAACTTTGCAACCAATTCAGGGAGACAAACTTCTTTTTCTACGGGTACTTCAAGGACTTACACTCCAAAAGCTAGTGGAAGCAATTCTGGGAAACAAAGACGATTATCTGCTTCTTACTATCAGAAGACGACATATGTCCGAAACAGTGAACTAAACCCAAGATGGTGACACGAGATGATACGTGGATCTAATATATTAACAGTGTTGTTATTGGGGGTGGAAATATCCAAGCACAGGGGCAAATTCTTATTGAGAGAACTAGCATTTTTGGCAGATCTAGGAATTCCAGAAGGTTAAGCCACACAGACAGTCATTACTCACAATGCTGCTTATCAAGCTAATGATTTGGATGCATATGACTCTGATTGTGACGAACTCAACTCTGCCAAAGTTGCTCTCATGGCGAATTTAATCTCATTATGGTTGCAATCTCTTTGCTGAGGTACACAATCATGATAATTATAATAATAATTCGTAAATCAAGCTGTCAGTGATGTCGCTTCTCAACAGTTCGAATGTTAATATAATCAATTCAGAGACTGAAATAACCATGGATAGAATACATTTCCTTATTCTCAGTAGGGATAGTGGAATCTTCGAATAAGCAACCTGGTTCTAAAGTTCTAACTCCTCGATGTCTCAAGCAGATGATTTAATACTTATGGCGAGTATTGAACAACTAAAAACCCAAGTTGCTACAGTCTCTCTCGCTAATAAATCTTGGAAAATAAAGAGTGTCAATGTACTTTTAACTGATGAGCTTGAAAGTGATAAGGAAAACGCTAAAGTTTTTGAAAGAAGGACAATATGTTGAACTTTAAGAGTAAGGATAAACTTTCATACACCATGTGCATAGGTCCTTGAGGTGGGGGGGAGGGGGGGGTGGGGCAGGGTGGGAGGGGAGGGATGTTATTTCTTAAACATATACTCGTTTCAGAACATTTAAAAGGAAAAGGAATCTTTTCTTGGGTACAGATGACGGGGGGTTACAGGATGAGGTATATATATGTAGGGGGGGGTGGTGGGGTGTACATTATATCTGATGTATATCTGCGTCTTGTGTTACCTTAGTGAGGGAGGAGGCAGTGCCGTGAAATGCATAGTTCATAAATTCTAGATAATATTATTTGTTATTGAGAGCATTCTGAAAGTTTAAGTCTATGGGTGTATAGTAGGAATTTTTATTGGATAATTAATAGTAAAATAGAGAGAGGTGTGTAATATGTATATAAGAGTGAGGATTTTAGAAATGATTTATTGAGTTTGGGGGAGTGGTTGGGGTTAGTATGAATAGGGGGAGGACGGGACGACAGAAGAGAACTAACATATTGCTAAGAGAGGCGTGACCTTTAGGAGGGGATAACTAAGGTGAAGAATGATGTTTAAAAAGAAAAGCAAGTTGATACCACACTTGATAGATTATGCTGCTCTTAACTAACTGTATAAAGATTTTAAAACACGATTTGTTCCACAAACTGAATTATCTGTTGAACAAGCCTTTTGGTCTCAGAATTCTATGAATTCTTTAGAACCCACACTTTCTATTAGACCCACCACATGGGGGTTTCCAAAAGAACTTCCTAAAGTCAGCATGGTTACACGAGTTGAAGAAACTAAAACACCATCTTGCTAACTTTGCATGTGGTATCAAAGAAAGACCACACACAGTCAGCTTGATAGGGGAGGGTGTGGGCGATGGGGGGTGTGGATGGGCGAACAGTACTTAAAGCGTGTTTAGGGATGAATTAATTCCATTATAAAAGCTCTAAGGCGCTTATTACACATTTCAACCAACATTTGTGTCATGAACTGCCTGTAGTTCCAAAATGCCTTCCTATCAATGGAACATCTGCATGGGAACAACACGGAATGGAGTCAAAAACATTTGAAGTTTAAGATGAATCAGTTTTAAACAAAGTTGTGGAGGGGGTCGGACGTCCTGGTGTTCAATATTATATATGAGCAAGTGTGCGGAGATGAGGAGGGGCGACAGTGAGAGCGTCTGTCGGATCGAGAGCCTCAACAATACAACGTGGGGAGAGGAGAAAGTGAGAGATATTAACAAGTAAGTTGCACAAATCTTTGGGGGCTGGGCGGGGGTATCACTGAGTGGGCAAAGTGGCGTTCGATTTATTTTGGGTTTAATAAAATTGATTTATGGATTTTTAGTCATATTGGTGTTTTGAAGGGGGAAAAGTAGTAGTGGTTGGTGAATAAGAAGGGGGAAGGGGTGTGGTTGATGGTTGGGAATTATGTATTTGGGATATTAATTTGGGTGGGGTTGTATGTGAGTTTTTTGGGAAGGATTGGTTAGGGGTGTAAGTTGAGTGGGTGAAAGTTTATTAGGGGGTTGGAATATTTAAAATGTTCATCAAAAACCCGCGTGTAGTGAGAGGGGAGGGTGGAGGTTGTTGGTCCTTTCTTTGACTTACCACATCAAAGTTAGCAAATGTGTGTAGTTTCTTCAAACTCTGTTAACCAGGCGGACTTTAGGAAGTTCTTTTGGAACCTCAACATTAGTGGATCTAATAGAAAGTGTGGGTTCTAAAGAATTCACAGAATTCTGAGACCAAAAAGCTTGTTCAACAATAATTCAGTTTATACATGGAACAAAGCGAAGAGGGTGAAAAATCTTTATAAAGTATATTAAGAGCACAAAATCTATCCAGTGTGGTTATCTACGGCGTGAGCTGAGAGAGCCTGTGTCGAAATCTTCAGATTAACCTTATGTTTTTAAAACTTTTTGAACGACTCTAGGGGGTGGGGGGGGGCAGCAAGTGTTTAGTCTCCTCTGTGAGAGATTCTTATAGATTATTATAACAATAAATATCACCAACATAAGCATTCGTTTCCGACGGCTGAGCTTTCTCAATAGAAGGATTTTGAAAACCTAGAGCTTGTTTAGTGTATATCATATCATAGAAAACCTGAGGTTTCGTCATCATTTTAACAGTTGGTGCTAGATTGATTCTCTTTTTAAAAATATTATTATCTAGATGTTTTGATCTGCTTTGCTAGAGCTATTTCTCTATCAAGGTTCCGAACTTCTTTCTTTAAAATCATTTTTAGAAGAGAGTAACCGTCTTGTAATAAAGATTTCCTTTCTTTTAAAAGTTCGAAAGCAGTTTGTTTAAGAAGATCAATCTCTACAGACTATCACATTTCTGAAACGTTATCCTTACTCTTAAGTTAACATTTTGTCCTTCTTCAAAACTTTAACATTGTTCCTTTATATCTTTCAAGCTCATCATTAAAGTATCATTTACACTCTATTGTCCATAATTTATCTTGGTTTAATTAGCAACTGGGTTTTTAGGTTGTTCATCTACACAGATAATATTAAATCATCTTGTTGTGCATAAGGAGTTAGAATTCGAACAGTTGCTTATTTGATCAATCACATACGGAGAATAAGGAAATGATAGTGCTATCACTGGTTATTTCAGTCTCCTGAACTGATTCATAACATCGACTGTTGAGAAGAACGACATCGACCCTGCACAGCTTATTTAACCAGCATATTATTCATATTATCATGATTGTGGACTCAGCAAGAGCATCCCTGAACCATAATGAGATAAATACGCCATGAGAGCAACTGGCAGAGTTGAGTTTCGTCACAATCAGAGTCATATGCATCCAAATCATCAGCTTGATAAGCAGCATTGTGAGTAATGACAGTCTGTATGCTTTGACCTTTAGGAATATCTAGATCTGCAAAAAAAGCTAGTTCCTCCTCATTTAGAATTTGACCATGTGCTTGAGCTTATAGCAGCAACACTTTCTCCTTAAACCACGAATCATCCCTTTTTCTCTTTGGTTTGGTGCACTGTTTGGACATGTGGCCTTCCCCTTTGCAGTTGTAGCAAATAACCGCCCTCTGTTTTCCAGAATTGTTTCCACTTGCTCTTAGAGTGTAAGTCCTTGAAGTACCCGCAACAAAAGAAGTTTGTCTCCCCTGAATTGGTTGTAGTGTCACTCTTCTATTATTGATGATAGCTTGTTGCCTAGGGTTAGACGAGTTTCTCATCTGATTATTGGTACTGGGATAATAGGAGGTGACAACTGCAGTAAAAAACGACATCATGTGATTGATGGCATCAATGGGATCATTACCTTTTTGGAACACTAGAACAATTAGACCGAAGTCTTGTTGGGAAAATTCAAATTGTTGGTTAATTAGGGAGGGTATTCTAATTGATGGATGGATGATGATGGAGAATAAACGTTGTGGTAAATTGATGATTGAAAATCATTAGATGGATAAGTTACTGAAAGAGGTGTTGATGATTGATGAGTTGAGTATTGTTGAGACTGATAAGGTGAACCATACTGTGGAGATGGATATGTTGATGCTGGTGGTTGAAGTTGAGTGTTTTGGTAAGTGTGATGATGAGTTTGATAAGGTGACTGTGTTATTTGGTGAGATGAAACTAAAGCAAGAGGATCGGAGTTACGTTCATGCATCAAACGAACTTCATTTGCAAGTCGTTCATGTTGTTCCAAGTAAGAATGAAGTTGAACAACATTGGTAGTATGCAAGTCTTTCACCAACTTAACATTAGTAACAAATTTGCTCCATTCATCAGGAAGTGTGTTCAGAAACTTGGTATTAACTTGAAATTGCTCCAGTGGCGTCTTGTAGATGTTCATATCATTGAGTAGCAGTGTGAATCTCAAGTAGTACTCGTGTAACGACTCTCCTTTCTTGCAGGTGAACTTATCAAATTCATCGTACAACTTACAATCTCGTTCTTGCTTTGTTAACGACGTTCCTTGCATGAGCAGTTTAATCTTCTCCCAAAGATCTTTGGCTACACGATGTTGACTCACAAGAGCATAGATTTCTGTTGGACGGCCTTTGAGAATGATATTAATTGCTTTGATGTCACAATCAGCTTGAATGGCTTCTGCAGGGGTGAGCTTAGTATATTCCTTAAGTCTTGTTACACCATCCACTATGATTGATGGCCAGACGAGTGGACCTTTCTCAACAGAAGCAAGAATCATTCTACCATGTGGTCTATTCATCATATAAAGTTCCATTCTGCTTTTCCATGAATCATACAAATGTTTTTCAAGCATCGATGGTTTATTGTCACCACCCGAGAGAAGTGATTTATCAGCAAGAGTCGTCATTGATTGAACGTGGTGACCAAAAAGATACTAATAGATCGATCGTTGGTAGAAAGAAATTATGTTTGAATATGTGGTGTTGTTGAGTCTTGAAATAATTCTGGAAAACTACAACAACGGAATTTACTACAATTTTCAACAAAACCCCGGGAAAACCAGTTAATGTTTTGAACGTGATTATACAAGTCAAAGAAATAACCTTATAATTTAAGTAAATTTGAGTTGATAGGTTTTAAATGGAAAGTTAACTATTTTCGGTCTCAAACTACTGATTGGGTTCGTTGTCAAAGAAGTAAACTATTCGGTTCACTAGTTCGGTTGTCAAATAAGAAAACTGTTTCGGATTCACTAGTTCGGGGTGAACAAAGAAGTAAACTATGTTGGTTCACTAGTTCGGTTACAAAGGAGATAAACTAGTTTCCGGTTCACTATTTCGGATTTGTCAAAAGATGTAAACAAGTTCTTGAGTTGTCAAAGTATAAAACTAGTTCGGTTCACTAGATCGTACTTCACTAGTTCGGTTGACAAAGGAGTAAACTCGTTCGGAATTGTCAAAGTAGTTAAACGTAGTTCGCTAGACAAATGAGTAAAAACGAGTTCGGTTTCTAACAAAAATCAACTCTATCGGTTCCAACTAAAATAACTCGTTTCGGATAACAACTAAACAACTCGTTCGGTTTCCAAACTGGTTTCGGTTTAACTCGTTCGATTTCTTCTAGTTCGTGTTCAACAGACAAGACTATTATCGGATTGTAACTGAGACGAAAACCCAAATTTTTCCAAACTGCAAAAAACACATTATTGATTGGTTTTTTGCAAAAAATCTTGCACAACCAGTGTTACTAAACCTCCTATAGGAACAATTAAAAATGACAACTTTAAGTTTTGAAAGCCGAAAATTAAATCAAGATTTTGCTCTTTGTAAAAGTTTTGAACAGTCAAAACAAAAGCCAAACACAAAAACTAAACACAACCCCTCATGGCTCTGATACCAATTAAATATACTTAGTAATCTTTAATATTATACAAGACCAGATAGATAAGTGGGGTGTTTGTGAAATGTTTCTAGAGAGAGAAAGTGCAACATGTGAATGGAATAAAATAATAATAATTGGTGAAATGAGAAATGAAACAACAACCACCCTCTCCAAGTCATGTAGAGGGTATATATACTACTTAATGGTCCGGCCATGGCCTTAAACGGGCTTTCCAATGGGCCTTGCCAGACAAACTTACTAGACTAATCATATAACAAACTACGGGCTAAGACTATTACAACTTGGAAGTGACCGATACTTTTCTTGTTTCCAACACCATTTTCTTGAGGACAAGCAAATCCCAAGTGTAGGGGTATTTGATGAGGTGTCGTTTTATACACTATTTTGGGGTCATTTAAACCCTTAAATCATGCAAATATGCCCAGATTATGTGCTTAATTGTTTGTTTTCTGGTTTTTAGCACTTGGATGGCTTTCGGAGGAAATACAACGTTACTTAGAGGCCCTCTTTGGAGAAGAAAAAAAACAGACAGGATTATGGACCTACATTAAATCTCATGATGACTTTTGCAAACAGTGGCTAGAGACGGCGTCGCAAGCATAAAGTGACTCCGTCATGATCAATTTAGTGACGGCGTCAGGATTTTGGCGACGGCGTCAGGACGTGGCTGACTTAAAAAGGATATAGAATCATCTACGTGGCGACGGCTTCAGGAGCATAAAGCGACGTCGTCGCGTCGACAACTCTATAAATATAAATCCCTTTTTAGGGTTTTAAGTGTGTAACTTTTTATACCATTAGGGAGACAACCTAGTCCTTTGTAGTGCAGCTTTAAAGGTTCTTTTTAGGGCCTCAAACCCTATTGTAACTTACCTTCAATCCTTTTTAATCAAGTAAGAGTGTTTATTCCATTAATCATTTAATATGTTCTATGTGATGTGGAATTTAATTTATGTTCATTGCTTTACTCTTTAACATGGCTAGGCTAAACCCTCCTTTGTAATTGCTTATGATTGCATAAAAGTTGGATTGTAGGCCTAGCATGTAAAGATAAACAAGAACATAACATTAAACACACAACACAAGACATCTATATGATTAATGAATAACACTCTTACTTGATAAAACATGGATAAGAATGTATTACAATAGGGTTTGAGGCCTGAAAATGACCTAAAGCTGCTACAAAGGACTAGGGTTCGCTCCCTAAAGTTATAAAAAGTTACACACTTAAAACCCTAAAAAGGGATTTATATTTATAGAGTTGTCGACGCGACGACGTCGCTTTATGCTCCTGAAGCCGTCGCCACGTAGATGATTCTATATCCTTTTTAAGTCAGCCACGTCCTGACGCCGTCGCCAAAATCCTGACGCCGTCACTAAATTGATCATGACGAGTCACTATAAGCTTCTACGCGGACTCTAGCCACTGTTTGCAAAAGTCATCATGAGATTTAATGTAGGTCCATAATCCTGTCTGTTTCTTCTCCAAATGAGCCTAAGTCACGTGTATTTCCTCCGAAAGCCATCCAAGTGCTAAAAACCAGAAAATAAACAATTAAGCACATAATCTGGGCATATTTGCATGATTTAAGGGTTTAAATGACCCCAAAATAGTGTATAAAACGACACCTCATCAAATACCCCTACACTTGGGATTTGCTTGTCCTCAAGAAAATGGTGTTGGAAACAAGAAAATTAATCGGACACTTCCAAGTTGTATATCTTATCCCGATAGTTTTTTTATATGATTAGTCTAGTAAGCTAGTCTGGCCTAAGGCCCATGGAAAGCCCGTTAAGGCCTATGGCCGGCCATGTAAGTAGTATATATACCCTCTCCATGCCTTGGAGAGGGTGGTTGGTTGTTTCATTTCTCATTTCACACATATTATTATTATATTCCATTCCATGTTACTTTCTCTCTCTAGAAACTTTCCAACCCACTTCTCTCTCTAGTTCTTGCATAATATTAAAGATTACTAGTATTCTTTAATTGGTATCAGACCATGGGAGTGGTGTGTTTAGTTTTTTGTGTTGTCTTTTGATTTGTTGTTCCAAAACTTTTACAAATAGCAAAATCTAGATATAAAATATATCGGCTTAAAAACCATAAGTGCATGTTTTCTTGTTCCTATAGGGTTAGTAAACTAGTTTGTCAAATTTTTTGCAAAAAACCATCCAATAATGTGTCTTTTTGAGTATATTTAAAATTTGGGTTTCGTCCAGTTTACAACCGAACTAGTCTTGTCTGTTGGAATCGAACTAGAAGATCGAACGAGTTAACCGAACCAGTGGAACCGAATGAGTTGTTTTAGTTGTAACCGAACGAGTTATTTTAGTTGGAACCGAACGAGTTGATTTTAGTTAGAACCGAACTAGTTTACTCCTTTGTCAACCGAACTAGTTTACTACTTTGACAACCGAACTAGTTTACTCCTTTGTCAACCGAACTAGTGAACCGAACTAGTGAACCGAACTAGTTTACTACTTTGACAACCGAACTAGTTTACATCTTTGACAACTGAACTAGTTTACTCCTTTGTCAACCGAACTAGTGAACCGAACTAGTTTACTTCTTTGTCAACCGAACTAGTGAACCGAACCAGTTTACTTCTTTGACAACCGAACTAGTGAACCGAACTAGTTTACTTCTTTGACAACCGAACCAATCAAGTTGTTTGAGAACCGAACTAGTAACTTTCCAATTAAAACCTATCAACTCAAATTTCTAAATTATACGGTTATTTCTTTGACTTGTAAAATCACGTGAAACATTAACTTGTTTTCCCGGTTTTGTAGAAAATTGTAAAATTCCGTGTAGTTCAAGAATTAATTCAAACTCCAACAACCACATATTCCAACATTAATGTTCTTTCTACCACCGATCGATCATAGTAATCTTTTTGGTACCACGTTATCAATGACGACTCTTGTCTGATAAATCAACTTCTCTCGGGTGGTGACAATAAAACCACCGTATGCTTGAAAACATTTGTATGATTCGATGAAAATTAGAAGGAACTTTATATGATGAATAAACCACATGGTAGAATGATCTTTGCATCCGTTGAGGAAAGGTCACATGCAGCAGGCCAGCAATCACAGTGGATAGTGTAAGACAAGACATAAGGAATATACTGAGCTCACCCCTGCAGAAGCCATTCAAGCTGATTGTGACATAAAAGGTAATTAAGTATCATTCTCCAAGGCCTTCCAACAGAAATCTATGCTCTTGTGAGTCAACATCGGGTAGCCAAGGATCTTTGGGAGAAGATTAAACTGCTCATGCAAGGAACGTCGTTAACAAAGCAAGAACGAGAGTGTAAGTTGTACGATGAATTTGATAAGTTCACTTACAAGAAAGGAGAGTCGTTACACGAGTACTACTTGAGATTCATATTGCTACTCAATGATATGAACATCTACAAGATGCCACTGGAGCAATTTCAAGTTAATACCAAGTTTCGAGAACACACTTCTTGAAGAATAGAGCACATTTGTTACTGATTTAAGTTGGTCCAACAGACTTGGCATACTACCAATGTTTTGATCAGCTTCATGCTTACTGGAACAACAAGAACACATTCAAAGTGAAGGGTCGTGTTGATGCAAGAACGTAACTCCGATCCTCTTTGCTTTAGTGTTGCACTCACCAAATAACACAGTCACCTTATCAACTCATCAACACACTATACCATAACACTAAACTTCAACCACCAGCTTCAACAACCCATCTACTACAGAAAGGTTTACCTATATGTCTCAGCCCCAAACCCAATACTCAACTCATCAATCAATCACACCTCTTTCAGTAACTTACCCATCTAATGATTTTCAATCATTAATTCACCACAACGTTTATTCTCCATCATCATCCATCCCTTAATTGGAATATCCCACCTAAATTAACCAACAATCCGAATTTTCCCAACAAGACTCCAGTCTAATTGTTCCATTGTTCCAGAAAGGTGATGACCCAATGATGCCACAATCACATGATGTCGTTTTTAGACTGCAGTTGTCACACTCCCGTTATCCCTACCTATAAGCAGCTGAGAAAACACGTCCTAACCCTAAGCTACCATCAACAATGAAAGTAAACACTACAACTAATTCAGTGAGACAAACTTCTTTTGCAGCGGGTACTTCAGGACTTACACTTCCGGGAGCAAGTGTAAAACCCCAGTCCCAGCTAATTCAGGAAAAATAGAGGATGGTTATTTGCTACAACTGAAAGGGAAGGTCACATGCCTAGACAATGCAGCCAAACCAAGAGAAAAAAGGGATGATTCGTGGTTTAAAGGGTGAAAGTGATGCTGGTATAAGCTCAAGCAAATGGTCAAATTCTAAAATAAGGAGAGAACTATGCTTTTTTTAGATATATCTAGATATTCCTAAGGTCAAAGCATACATAACTGTCATTAACTCACTTGCTGCTTATCAAGCTGATGATTTGGATGCATATGACTCTGATTGTGACGAACTCAACTCTGCCAAAGTTGCTCTCATGGCGAATTTATCTCATTATGGTTCAGATGCTCTTGCTGAGGTACACAATCATGATAATATGAATAATAATGTGGTAAATCAAGTTGTGCAGGTGATGCCGTCTTCTCAACAGTCAAATGTTGTGAATCATTCAGAGACTGAAATAACCAGTGATAGCAATATCATTCCTTATTCTCAGTATGTGATTGAATCACAACAAGCAACTGTTCAGAAGTCTAACTCCTCTGCACAATAAGATGATTTGATATTATCTGTGATTGAACAGCTTAAAACCCAAGTAGCTAATTGTACCAAGACTAATCTGGAAAATAAGAGTGTCAATGATACCTTAACTGCTGAGCTTGAAAGATATAAGGAACAAGTTAAAGTTTTGAAAGAAGGACAAAATGTTGACTTAAGGAGTAAGGATAACGTTTCAGACACATGTGCGCAGTCTGTAGAGATTGATCTTCTTAAACAAACTCTTTTAGAACATTTAAAAGAAAAGGAATCTTTATTACAAATGGTTACTCTTCTAAAAAATGATTTTAAGAAAGAAGAATCTAGGAACATTGATAGAGAAATAGCTCTAGAAAAGCAGATCAAACAACTAGATAATATTGTTTTTAAAAGAGATCAATCTGCACAAACTGTTCACATGTTGACGAAACCTTAGTTTTTCTATGATAATACCACTAAACAAGCTCTAGGTTTTCAAAATCCCTTCTATCTGCAGAAAGCTCAGCAGTCGAAACCAAAGCTATATGTTGGTGATATTATTGTTCAAACTAATCCTATTATGATTCCTGACTCAGAAGAGACCTTAGCACTTGCTGAAGAGAGTCATTCCAAAATGCTTTTAAAACATAAGGATAATATGATGTTAGAAAAGGAAAAGCAAGTTGATACCACACCGATAGATTATGCTGCTCTTAACCAACTTTATAAAGATTTTTCAACATGATTTGTTCCACAAACTAAATTATCTGCTGAACAAGCCTTTTGGTCTTAGAATTCTGTGAATTCTTCAGAACCCACACTTTCTATTAGACCCACCAATGTTGAGGTTCCAAAAGAACTTCCTAAAGTCAGCATGGTTAACACGAGTTTGAAGAAACTTAAACACCATCTTGCTAACTTTGATGTGGTAGTCAAAGAAAGGACCACACCCAACAGCTCACACTTAGGGTTGTGGGGTTTCGAACATAACAAAGCTGTTTTAGGGATGAAATAATTCCATTTGTACAAGTTTTGAAGGACTTATTTAGTACATTCAACCAACATTTAGTTGATGAACTTTCTGAAGTCCAAAATGTCTTCCATCAAATGGAACAGGCTGTGGAACAACATCGTATTGAGTCAAAAACATTTGAAGTTAAGATGAATCAGAGTTTTTGAAAGAAAATGAACGACTCTTTGAACAAGTTATTAGCAAAAGATATTGTGAACTTGTTAATCCTTTGGTGGAGAATGATTCTGTGAATGTGCATAAATGTCAAAAGTGTCTCAAACTTGAGACTGAGCTTCAAACGGATTTTGTTAAAAGGGAAACTTACGATAAAATGATTCAAAGTATTTTACCATTCATGAAAAACCATTGCCCATCTCTTTAAAGTTGACACTCAACTTATAACAGGAAATTTTTCAAAGGGAAAATTCTATTTCAAAAACAAAAGTGTTTCCAAGTTTACAATTGTTTGAATTAAATGAATTGAAAGCTCAGTCCCAAGAGAAAGACACGGTAATTAAGAAGTTGAAAGAGAGAATTAAATCTCTAAGTGGAAAATGGATAAGGATAAGATCAAACAGGACTTCGAAGAGATTGAAACCATTAATATTGAATTGGATCATAGGGTGACAAAGCTTATTGCTGAGAACGAGCATTTGAAACAGACCTATAAGCAACTTTATGACTCGATTAAACCAACACGTATTCGATCAAAAGAACAATGTGATGATTTAATTAATCAAGTCAATATAAAGTCTGCGGAAATTTCTGATTTAAATGCTAGTCTTCAGGAAAAGGCTTTGGCAATAACAACACTTAAGGATGAATTAAGGAAACTTAAAGGAAAAGCCCTAGTTGACAATAATGTTTCAAACCACCCTAGTGATCCAGAGTTGCATCAAGTTAATGTGGAACCAATAACCCCCAAATTGTTGAATAAAAGGACAGCTCACTCTGCCTATATTAAGCATTCTCAGGAAGAAGCCGCAGTTCTTAGGGATCTAGTCGATCATATTAAAGCTAATTATCCCTTAGATCCACTCTTAGAATCTGCCTGTAAGTATACTAAACTAATTCAGGAGATGCTTTCTAAAATCAGTAAAACCTGTCCTAGTATCAACAGTTCTGGAGAACAATTAGTGGCTGTGACCCCGATGAACAAAGTCAAAAGAGTTAGATTCACTGAGCCCGTCACATCCTCAAGAAACACAAAAACAGCCCATACCTCAAACCTAGCTTCTAACAAACCTATGTTGTCTTCTACAGGAGTAAAACAGTCTACTAGTGCTAGCGGATCACAGCCTTCAGGCAATACAAAGAAAGATAAGATTCAGCAAACACCAAGTAGTACTCTGAAGAATAAAGTAGAAGCCCACCCTAGGAAAGTTAAATCTAGTTTGAAAAATAAAGACTGTGTTGTTGCACCTAAAGGAACTGCTCATGTGCAGCATTCCAAGCTTAATGCGAATTATGAACTTAAATGTGTTAAGTGTAATGGTTGCATGCTTTCTGATAATCATGATTTGTGTGTTCTTGATTTTATCAACAATGTGAATGCTCGTGCTAAATCTAGATCTGTTAAGAAAAATTCAAAGAGAAAAGTTTGGAAACCAACAGGAAAGGTGTTTACCAATATTGGATATATCTGGAGACCTACTGGTCGGACCTTCACTATAGTAGGAAATGCGTGCCCTTTAACTAGGATTACCACAACTACTGAAGTGCCCCTTAGGAAATCATCTGCTCTAGATAATAAAACACCTAAAACTGTCATCACATTTGTTTACTCAAGGAAACCTAGGAAGTCTAAAACTAGTGTTCCTATTAACAATTATACGGTTATTAAATTTGTAACTGCTAACAATTCGGAACCTAGTCAATCTCGGGGATCCATAGTTTCCAATGTTCCATCTTCCTCTCTTGATGAATGCAGGTCGTCCAAATTGTCCTCTGGTATTTGGACTCCGGCTGCTCCAAGCATATGACCGGAGATCGCTCTCAGCTCACCAATTTCGTCAATAAGTTCTTGGGTACAGTCAAATTCGGTAATGATCATGTTGCAAAGATTATGGGTTATGGAGACTATCAGATTGGGAATGTTACAATTTCAAGGGTTTATTCCATTGAAGGACTTGGGCATAATCTATTCTCTGTGTGACAATTTTGTGATTCCAACCTCGAAGTTGCGTTTCACCAACACACCTGCTACATTTGCAATCTAGAAGGTGTTGATTTATTAACTGGATCTCAAGGGGACAATCTTTATACACTCTCTCTTGGGGATATGATGGCGTCCTCTCCTATCTGTCTCTTGTCAAAGGCCTCTAAAACCAAGTCTTGGTTATGGCATCGTCGTCTCTCTCATTTGAACTTCGGAGCTATTAATCATCTTGCTAGACATGGTCTTGTTCGAGGTCTCCCTAAGCTTAAGTTTGAAAAGGACCATTTATGTTATGCATGTGCTTTAGGCAAGAGCACGAAGAAACCCCACAAACCCAAATCTAAGGACACCAATCAAGAAAAACTCTATCTGTTGTACATGGATCTGTGTGGACCAATGCATGTCACGAGTGTCAATAGAAAGAAGTACATCCTTGTTATTGTCGACGATTACTCTCGATTTACATGGGTAAAATGCTTGCGATCAAAAGATGAAGCTCCAACTTTTATTATCAATTTTTTGAAGATGATCCAAGTACGACTTAAGGAAACCGTCCGACTCATCAGAACAAATAATGGAACTAAGTTTGTTAATCAGACATTGCGTGAATATTATGAGAAGGTTGGCATCTCTCATGAAACATCTGTTGCCCGCTCTCCACAGCAAAACGGTGTTGTTGAAAGACGAAATCGTACGCTAATTGAAGCAGCCCGCACTATGTTAATTTATGCAAAAGCTCCTTTATTTCTATGGGCCGAAGCGGTTGCTACAGCCTGTTATACCCAAAATCGTTCCATGATATTCCGTCGACATGGTAAAACACCATACGAGCTTCTGCACATCAAACCTCCCGACCTATCGTATCTTTATGTATTTGGTGCACTCTGTTACCCAACGAATGATGGCGAGAACTTGGGCAAGTTACAATCGAAGGCTGATATACGTATTTTCATTGGCTATGCACCCACGAAGAAAGCATTCCAGATTTACAACAGACGTACCAGACGAATAGTTGAAACCATTCACATTGACTTTGATGAGATGACTACAATGGCTTCTGAACATAGCAGTTCAGGACCCGCACTTCATGAAATGACTCCTGCAACAATCAGTTCAGGACTCGTGCCAAACCCTCATCCTTCAACACCATTTGTACCACCTTCGCGAACTGACTGGGATATGCTGTTTCAAGCGTTGTTAGATGAATTTCTCAATCCTTCACCTAGTGTTGATCATCCAACTCCTGAAGTTGTTATTCTAATTAATGAAGTAATTGCTCAAGTTCTTGCTGACTCAACCGGTTCACCTTCATCAACTACAGTTGACCAAGATGCACCATCCTCAAGTAATTCTCAAACAACACCCGAAACCGAACCTCCCATCATTCTGAACGATGTTGAAGAAGATAATCATGATATTGAAGTTACACATATGGATAATGCTCCGTACTTTGGTGTTCCAATTCCAGAAATCCCCTCTGATCAATCTTCATCATCAGATTCTATTCATACAATTATGCACCCTGATCACCAAATTTCTGAACACAATAACAAATGGACTAAGGATCATCCACTTGAAAATATAATCGGTGAACTCGCTAGACCAGTTTCCACAAGGCTGCAATTACATGAGCAAGCTCTTTTCTGTTACTACGATGCTTTCCTCACTGCTGTTGAACCCAAGACGTATAAAGATGCTTTGACTCAAGCTTGCTGGATCAAAGCAATGCAAGAAGAACTCAATGAGTTCGAACGTCTTGAAGTATGGGAGCTCGTACCCCGACCAGATAAAGTTATGGTTATTACTTTGAAGTGGATATACAAAGTGAAACTAGACGAACTGGGAGGTATTCTAAAGAACAAAGCTCGGTTAGTGGCTCGTGGTTACCGTCAAGAAGAAGGCATTGACTTTGAAGAGTCTTTTGCTCCGGTTGCAAGATTAGAGGCTATAAGGATTTTTCTAGCGTTTGCCGCTCATATGAACATGGTCGTCTACCAAATGGATGTGAAGACTGCGTTTCTGAATGGTAATCTGCGGGAAGAGGTTTATGTTAGCCAGCCGGATGGATTTGTGGATAAAGATAACCCCAATCACGTGTACAAGCTGAAAAAGCTCTTTATGGGTTGAAACAAGCTCCACGCGTGTGGTATGATATGTTGTCTTCCTTCCTGATATCCCAAGACTTCTCCAAAGGCTCAGTAGATCCTACTTTGTTCATCCATAGGGAAGGTAAGGAATTACTTCTGGTACAAATATATGTCGATGATATTATCTTTGCTGCTTCTACACCTGAACTTTGTGACCTATTTGCTAAAATCATGTGTTCAAAATTTAAGATGTCAATGATGGGCAAAATCTCATTTTTCTTAGGATTACAGATTTCTCAAAGTCCCAGAGGCATCTTTATTAACCAGTCAAAATATGCCCTTGAATCTTTAAAGAAATACGGTTTTGACTATTGTGACCTAGTGGATACTCCAATGGTGGAGAAATCTAAATTGGATGAGGATAAAGAAGGGAAAGCCGTAGATCCGTCATAGTATCGTGGTATGATTGGCACCCTCCTTTATCTTACAGCCAATAGACCTGACCTACAATTTGCTATATGCATGTGTGCCCGGTATCAGGCTCAGCCTACCAAAAAGCACTTAAATGTGGTAAAAAGGATCTTTCGGTATCTAAAAGGAACCGTACATCGGGGACTATGGTATCCGAAGGATTCTTTGATTGCTCTAACAGCATTTGCAGATGCGGATCATGCTGGTTGTCAAGATACATGTTGTAGAACTTCTGGTAGTATGCAGCTTTTGGGTGATAGACTTGTTAGCTGGTCATCTAAAAGGCAAAAAAGTGATGTGATATCCAGTACGGAAGCTGAATTTATTGCTTTGTCCGGCTGTTGTGCTCAAATCCTTTGGATGAGATCACAGCTTACCGACTATGGCTTTGGATTCAATAAAATTCCAATGTACTGTGATAACAAAAGCGCTATTGCCTTATGCTGCAACAACGTTTAACATTCCAGATCCAAGCGTATAGACATCGGATTTCACTTTATCAAGGAGCATGTTGAGAATGGGGTGATCGAACTTTACTTTGTCAATACGGAGTATCAACTCACGGACATCTTCACTAAAGCTCTTGGCCGAGAAAGAATTGAATTTCTGATCCACAAGCTGGGAATGTAGAGTTTTACGCCGGAGACTCTGAAACAATTGGCAGATGAAGTTGATGAATAGTGGTGGTACCTATTCACATATCCTGTATCATATGTATATACATAAAACCATAAAAACCAAAAAGATTTTTCATTTTTAGAAAACTTTTATAAAAACAAAATACAAAAATATAAAATCTATAAAACCAAAAAAGAAAAATTAAAAAAAATGAAAAAAATATAAAAAGAGGTAATAAAGGCATGTCTTCTGAAAATCGATAACATTTACGGTCTTAGAAATGTCATTCAATAATGATAGGGGGCTGTAAATGAAGTTCGAGCAGAAGTTACAATTGTTTTCAAAACATGCCAAATGGCTTGCTATTATTTCATATAGTAACCCGCTTTTCACCCTGAGGAAAACATGTCGTCAAAAAGACAGTTGTTCATAACAACGGGAATTTATTCTCGGGTATGGTCTACTTTATGACTGTGCAAAGGCTTGTGATTACTTTGCATCACAACCCGTGCTTCCTATATTTCCATAAGTGTACACGTCAATGCGCTTATGTGTCAAAATAAGAGAAATCTTATTTTTATTGGTAAAAAGTTGTCTTCATAATGAATCAGTGTTTTCAGTAATCACAAAAAGATTTTCAAAAATAGTTCAACCACTCAAACAATGACAACAACTCTTTAAATAGAAAACGGGTCATTATTTGAGGGGGAGAAAGTGTCATCCAATAGTCTTTTAAAACAGTCTTTCAAAATAAGTCATGGAATAAACGGATAAAGTTTTGAATAATGACGGATAATAATTTCAAGGGGAGTTAATTTATATTAACTATAAGAGCTTTAGATGTTATTTGTTTAAATCTTTATGGACTTATTTTCAATTTGAGACTTAGTGAATTCAGGCCTTAAACTACATTCGATCAATATTGCCAACACCTCATAGTTTGTAAAAGACTTAGGAATGCTTGGAAATACTTTCATAGTTTTAAAAGCCTTGAAATTGATTCTCACGGACTAGATTTAAGAACACGATCTCAAATATGTATACGTATAAGGTTTTGCTGATTCTGAAGTGTCAAAACCAGCAAGGGGGAAGGAGTAGATGTATACTTGATAGTGTCCTTGGACTTCTTTTGAGGTTAGCTTCTTTTGTCTTTTGAGGTTAGCTTCTTTTGATTTTAGGCTGTTTTGAATCTTTCGGGTGCACTATTTCAATCACATGGTGGAAGAGACATCTCGTCATTAGCCATTATGCATCATTTGAGTCCCCAGGGGGAAGTGTTAGGAGTATAATTATTTAAAACGTGAGAAAAGTTCTTTCTGATTCAATTAATGCTTCCTTAAACGGTCAATCCCTAAGCTTATTATTAAAAGGGTAGAATTGTTTAATGAAAGAGGTACACATAGGTATGATGATTCCTTTAAATAGTCAGTATCCTGCAGGAAGAAATGTCTACATTTGGGACTTAGTTGACTTTGGTGTTACAATTTATATCATCACTATCATGTAAGGAGAAATACGGACATTCAGGACTTAATTGACTTTGGTGTTGCGGTTTCGAGTTATTTGTGTACTTTGAATATCTGGGCTTTATACATTAAGATTGCTTGATGCGGCTTGCTAGAAAGTTCTGAATCTACTCAAGAAAGGATTGTTGGTTTGGGGGGGGAGCTAAGACAACATCAACACCGACATCATTAACCACACAAGCTCAAGTTACATATGTATCTGAATCTGTTTCATACT